>OX451388.1:7186779-7341863 GCA_949629135.1 Eremobia ochroleuca
GATGGCAAATATGTCATAGTTGGAAAAATTAAAATGTTGATATTTTTTAGTGGAAAATAGACTGCGTTTTTGATTGATTGTCTTAGCGATTTGTGATGGTATCACAAATGCAAAATTAGATTTTCTGTTTCATTTTAGTGCATTACTTCTTTGTTCATATAATTTAAGAGTGATTGCAGTTTTTGTGCAATTCCTGCGACAATGTCATCACAGTCAATCTTTTGTACCTAAAAATATGTCAGAAACGAGTGGGTCCGAAAACAAAAGTATTGAGTTCGACCCTATTTTGCCCGATCAGGGAATATTATTTTATGAAGAATGCCCAGCAGAGTATGAAATCGAGCGGCCTAGATTACTGCCATTGAAATCTACGACTCAGATTCGATTTGAGCAGCTGCAGCACGAAGCAGCAAGGGTTTGGAGAGAGAGGCAGAAAACTGCAAAGAAAAACTGACCTTATTTATTTGTGAATCACTGTAGTGTTGTGACAAAATGGCTTACACGTTATTTGTGATAGAACTGATATCTGCGTTCATATTAGCAGCAACTTTACTGTACAGATATGGTGACTGCTATAGGAACCATATTATAGTGACGGTGTCAGTGCTAACAGCATGGTACTTCTCTTTTGTGATTATGTTCCTCTTACCCCTGGATATATCATCGGTGAGTACTAGATTATCTTCCTGAAGTGTGTTTTTCCAATAAGAATCACTATTCTTACACTTCAATTAAACTATAATGATACATTGAAATATCATAAAACATGATTTGATGCTGAAAACTTGCCCTCTAGAATTCATAAACTTTCTAAGATTTACAATATTTATTTGAGTACCTACTACATATTTTATTTCCCTCAGACTGTGTATCGACAATGTATGGAAAATGTAACAAAAGTAATGGAGACTACTCAAGCTGCACTACAGAATGGCTCAACTACGGTAGCTCCACCAATCATTGAGTGCCATAAGCCTTGGAGTTTGATGAGCTCCAACGTGTTCCCTAACCTTTGGCGGGTTGTGTATTGGACATCACAATGTCTCACTTGGTAAGTATTAAAAAACTATACAAAAATGTATATGTTACAATAAGTCTATTCCCATTTGCATTGGCAAAAAACACAATAAGTTCTAGATTAACGGTTAACATAAAGTATGATAGACCATGCCATCTATGTCTAGGGCACTGTCAGTTAGCCTCACTGCCACCTTGCTATTTTAATAAGGCATATGCTGTTATTTCATAGTTTGTGTGGATATGAGAAAAAATAACTTTTCAGGCAACAGTTCCATTTATTAAAGTCAATAATGGAGTCAGATAACATGGCTTTTATTTGAAATGTTACAGTTATCAGTTAATCTTTCCTGTTATGTACTATGTCATTAAATCAAGTAACAGTCTATGTTATGATAACAGAAAATAATAAAACCTTTTCACAAAAATATATTCCTCTTTAGTTGAATTTCCTTTTTGTGGTAACTATTGTTTAGTGATATGTTATTATGTTTATTACATGATAAAGTATTTTGAAATCCAATGAAATGTATTATTCAAAAACTAACTGATAATGTCCTAGATATCAAGCTGAGTTTTATACCATTAAGCTCTATAATGTGCCTATGTGTATTACACCAAAAAATATATTTTACACATTGAATTAGCTCGATTTGTCATAATCTGCCTAGCCTTTTCGCAACTATATTGGGGTCGGCTTCCAGTCTCACTGGATGCAGCTGGGTACCAGTATTTTACATGGAGCGACTGCCTATCTGACCTCCACAACCCAGTTACTGGGTAATACGATACCCCTAAGACTGGTTGTCAGACTTTCGGTCTCCTGACTACCAGTAACGACTGTCAAAGATCTACGAATGACAGCCAGGACCAACGGCTTAACGTGCTTTCCGAGGCACGGAGGGGTCTTGGTATGTAAAGATGGTCACTGATCCACGGATCGGCTGCGGCAAGCGTAACTTAACCTGATCGATCGATCCGTGCGGCTGTTATTACTTAGCCACAAGCCCCTCCTCTTAATGAATTAACTCAATTTGTACTAATCATAAAACCTTTATTCTAGGTTAATAATGCCAATGATGCAATCGTACAGCAAAGCTGGCGACTTCACAGTCAAAGGGAAGCTAAAATCAGCTCTAGTCGACAATGCCATCTACTATGGTTCATATTTATTCATATGCGGCATACTTCTCATATACATTGCCTTGAAACCTGGAGTATACTTAGACCCACCTAAAATAAAGGCTATTGCATCATCAGCCAGTAATACATGGGGTCTGTTCCTACTAATCCTATTACTTGGATATGCCTTGGTTGAAGTGCCTAGAAATCTGTGGAATAATTCAAAGAAGAATTACACTTTAACTTACTGTTACTTCAAGATAGCTAAGCTAAGCACAGATAAATGTGAAGCTGAAGAAACCGTTGATGATATCTTGGATGTAAGTATTTATACAAGGTGCAACATAAGTAACGCACAACCTCTTAAGGGGTCAAAAATCTGCTGTTCCCTTCATTTATGTTAGCATAACTCCTCAAAATGTAGGGAACTGCTGATTTTTTTTTTCGCGATTTGCGGTTTGGTCCCATAGTAAAAGTTGTTCATAATGATGAGTACAATGACCCCTTATGAGGTTGTGCGTTATTTAAGTTATAGCTTGTATATTGATCTATTCAATTTATTTTTTGGCAGAAGGGATATTGGCAATAAATGATATTATTTATCAAGCAGTTGTATTGTGGACATAGAATGAGGATACTATTTTTATCATCATCTCTATCAGTAATTCTGACATACTTATTTTGATTAAGTTGACCTATATATATTTTTTTTTTTTGTTTTATAATTTTTCACACCAAATAAGTAATACAAAAAAAAGAACTAAAATAAATGAAAAATGTAGTATGTTTCCACCCTAACATGCTTTCTTTATCTATTCAGAGTCTAAAAGCGGTGTCTACAGCAGTAGGGTCGGGTCACCCTCTGTATCGCCATGTCGATACCATAGTGCAGAAGTTACCAATACAACTCCGAGATAGACTCAACGGACGCGCGCCGCCCGATAGACCCACACCACCTTCCTTGAAGTCACTCGTCAATCTACACAAAAAGGTAATTTCCAACAATCAGATAAATCTGTAAACATTACATATTTCTCGTCCTAAAATTTTTCTGTGATTTGTCAAAAGCATCCGAACTGTGTTCTCCATGATACATTAATCAGGAAATTGAATAACTATGGGATTTAAAAACTAGTTCTACATCTTACTATTTGGAACATGAGTAATTGGGTTCAGAATGACGTTAGTAAATTCTAACGACGTCCAGAGCCTAAGGATAAAATGGGAGTTCCGCAGGGTTCTATTTTTGGCCTGCTGTTTTTTTACATATTCCATATATCTTTGTACACAGACTATCAAAGCACTACACGTGCTACAACGTACGGAAACACAATGGTGTCTGATGCTGGAACGCATCTTCCATCTCGAAGACATAGCGGCTAACCAGCGGTCTCCTGACCACCGGTTCCAACACACCTTCCACACGCCACGACCTAGAGTGCAACGGATATTCTACCCGCCTATCATTGGTAAGTTAACATCGCAGATGTGCTTCGCAATAATGCCCCGTATTCACTGGGCACAAGCACAAAATTGCTTCAGCAACATATTTTTATATTGCTGCGACCATATTCATTGAGAAACCCATTGTTTCTTTCAACAAATCAAGCCATGTTGTGGCTCTTAGATAAGAACTATGATTTAAACATAGCAAAATAATTCCCACTATGAAATTTATTCTAATCTAATTAGCAAAATATTTTCTCCTTGTGCAATAGAGAGCATTCCAAACAATTCGCTAGTTAATTAACCAAGCGTCCAACCTAGTTCCGTTCCAATAATGACGATAACGTAATTTGATATTTTTTGTATAAATAAGATTATAACGCACAAATTTTAATTTTAAACCTTTCCAACTGCTATGCAATATCCACCCTTTATGATAGTGCTATAAGGTTGTAATTCAAACCAGTTGGTCAATGGTCACCAACAACACATAATTCAGAATATCATTCCCATCAAATATGTTAATCATTATTACATTTAAATAAAAAACCCTGATCTAACGGATACCATAGTATTTCACAACAATTTAAATATTTGGTAAGAAAACCGGAAAGAGGATTCCAAATGGATAGACAGTTACTGTACAGGGTGACACGATACCCTTAGTTAGACTGGTTGTCAGACATACGGGCTTCTGTCTGACACACCCGTAACAACTGTCAAAGATCTACAAATGACAGCCGGAATCAACTTACTTTTCGAGATACGGAGGGGTATCACTATGACATGGATGGTCACCCATCTACAGACCGACTTTGGCAAGCGTTGCTTAACCTATGATCGATTGACCCTAGCAGCTTTAACTTAGCCACTCCACGAGCCCCTTGATACATCTAGCAATGAAAAGGATAATTTTTCAGAATGGTACTGGGAATGTTTCCTGCGGCAGTACTTCCTGAAGACGATGGCGGTGATAACTGGCATCATGTCTATAGCCGTGGTCTGGTCCGAAATGACGTTCTTCTGCAAGAAGCCCGTCCTTTCCATATTCGCGAATATTGTCATAGCAGCTACGGATACTTACAACTATTCGGCAATTGAGGTGAGTTTAGACACCTTTCATAAAAGCTTTTGTTGCTATGAATCACATATTTATGGAAAAGAGGAGCGACCGAGGACCAGTTTCTGTTTAATGACCACGAAACTGTTAACAAATACACATGAAACCACTATAAAGCTTAACTTCGTTTCTGCCACGACTTTCAAACACGAACCCGAAATTGATCTTACAAAGTGCTTCGCATTGCGATTCGTATGCATGAACTTCAGCTTCAACATCAGTCACAGGTCTTGCAAGCTCCGCGCTTAGTAAAGCATTGGCCGCCCAAAGCGACGATCTTGCTGTCCCGAACCTCCAATGATTATAAAGTGAAACCAGCTGTGTGATTCTGTAACCACCTCACCGTGAAAACTTGGGTGAAGTGAGCGTGGAGTGAGTCGTTAATAGTGCCAATCCCTAGCATCAGCATGACTCACAGCTCACTCTAAGCTCACTTCACCTTAGTTATCACGGTAAAATTTTTCCAGAATCGACTGGCAGTAATGCATATTTCTGTTTAAACTGTTTCTTTGGCGTGAACCTCACATGGTCAATCCTTATCCGTGGGCTTGACGCGCTGCTCGCTGATGTACAGGCTATAAACCTAGTTCGGCAGCAGATGCTAATTGTGAAACACAATTGTTGTTAGGGCTACCATGTAATAGGTCTGTAGATTATACCTAAGCAAATTGTGTAAACCTGTTTTCATTTCTTGTCTAATAAATATTATTATAGTAAGCTTTATCCTTTTTGATAAGCCAACTAAATATATATCAGTTAAATGGGCAGTAGATCCATTCTTCCCTCCACTTTGACCTTGCGAAGCAGTGGTCTGTCTAATTTTACATAAGGAAACCCAATGTAACTGCAACAGCATGTTATTCAAATGTGTTCAAACATTGCCCTAGGAAGATACGAAGTAGTTTATTCAGTTTTTCAATAATCTTTTTCACGCAAGTAATGTTTTTGGTGAAATTACATCCAGTTCGGATGTTTACCAATTCGATACCCTAGCATTTGATCAGCTGTTAATCACACTAATATTATAAAGGCGAAAGTTTGTGAGTGTGTGTGTGTGTGTGTGTGTGTGTGTGTGTGTGTCTGTAGTCTGTACCTATGTTTGTTACTTCTTCACGCTCAAACGGCTGGACCAATTTTGATGAAATTTGGTACACAGATAGTTTATAACCAGGATTAACACATACAATACTTTTTATCCCGATATTCCTACGGGATCGAGACTTATGCGGGCGAAACCGCGGGGCGCAGCTAGTATCATCATAAACGTAACCTTATTCTATTTCAATCAATCAATCTACCTAGCCTTTTCATAACTATATTGGGTTCGGCTTCCAGTGTAACCGGATGCAGCTGAATACTGTAACTGTGTAATAATGAAGCGACTGCCTGTCTGACCTCCACAACCCAGTTATTATTATAGTTTTAATGTGTATTTATTTTGATGTAATGCCAATAAACGCATTTTTCTTTCTTTCTTTTCTTTCTTTCTTTGTTATTATTACCTTATTCTATTTCTCCCCAGATAATCTCAACAGTAATAATAGCGTACATGTTCTACTGCGCGTACTCGACCGTTCTCAAGATCCGTCTTCTGAACCTGTACTACCTGGCGCCTCATCACCAGACCAATGAATACAGTCTCATATTCTCCGGCATGATGGTCTGTCGGCTGACACCCGCCATGTGCCTCAACTTCCTTAGCTTGATACATATGGACTCGCACGTTATTAAGGAGAGGATTATGGAGACTTATTATACGCAGGTACGTTGTAATATAGTGAAGTGATTTGAACTATCGATTATTCTACTCATGACAACAAACAAGTTTTATAATGGGACTAAAAGTGAAATGACGAAAAAAAAAATCAGCTGTTCCCTACATTTTGACGACTCGTACGAACATAAATGAATGGAACAGCTGTCCGATAGTAAAAGTTGTTTGTAATGATGAGTAGAATCATGTGTTTAAGTATCGGTTACTAATTACCAGTCACCCTATATATTCGAATCAAATCGAATTTGTCCTGCAGCTCAACTATTGTAACTTATTTCTTATCTAAATTATTGTAAATTCAAAATCAATTTGTTCAATCTTTTATTGCAATTAGTTTTTACATGATTACCAACCTACTTATTATCCCACCATTCATGAACTTGTAAACCAAAAAGTTGGAATCCTTGACGCGATTAGTGATCGTCAAAAACTACACAGCTTGCCTTTTTAGCGCATGTCAATTGCGAACGCTGTATCTTTATGCTTTTCGTGTTTATAATACCACTGCTCTAAAAACGGTGCCTGCCAGCTTCGAACATTACAGACTGATTCTAATATGTTATGCGAATACTACACACATTACGTACTGAAATTTTCTTTACTGAATATGTAGACACCTTGCCTAAACACGCCTATTATAAACGAAAAGAAAATCTCGCTCTCATATTATCATTTCTCTAACAATGCTAGATAATGGGTCACATGGACGTGCTCGGCATCATCGCCGAAGGGTTCAACATCTACTTCCCGATGCTGGTCGTTCTACTTTGTGTGGCGACGTACTTGTCGCTCGGCAGTCGACTGTTGTCTCTCTGCGGCTTCCAGCAGTTTGTGGGCGATGATGAACTTACTACCGACCTGGTTGATGAGGGACGAGAGATTGTGAAAAGAGGTTAGTTCACCTTCTACATATAATATAATAACTTCGTATAAAAGCGAAACTCGGTATTCTAACAGTCAAAGCCGCGCTATTACCCAACAGCTTCGGGCGTATGATACGCCCATTTATTCTCTACGATATATTCTTTCTTTTAGTTAGTATAAGAGTGGAAGAGATAGATTCTAGACCCCTACCATAGACATTTTTCATGGATTATTTAAAAAAAAATGCTGTTTCATCGAACAGTGATACTTACACGGTCATAAAGTATGGAACAGCAATTCTTTTTTCTTTCAGAATCATGTACTGAATCGACGGTAATAGGCTGTCCGTGTTACCCTGTATTAACACTAAAGAGACTGACTTTTAGTGATTGATAGCTTTTGTGGTCCAATTGCTAGTTCCACGATGCGAGGAACTCGTCTGCGTGTTTTTCAAATTTATCCATTGAGCGAGTGGTACGCCCATGTTGGGTTCCTACAAGATTTAATAGTATTCGTTTTTCAATCTTCTCTGTATGATTTTAACAGAGAAACGTAAGCGTCAACGTGCGGAAGAGTCGCTAACTCGTCGCCGTGACTACAGCGAGAGATTCTCAAACTACAGGTCGGGGCGTGACACACAGGACGGAGGTAATACGAACAGCCATTGTTTTATAACGCTTACTCTTTCTAAATATGTAACTTATGTAACTTTTACCAAAACTAAAGTCTTTTGAAGTAACTCTTTCTAAAGTAAACATAGATCGAAAATATCTAAAGTATTTAAAAAATAATATTTTTGACACGATTTTTTTATTTTATAAACAATTTTAATTTTCTATTCTTAATCTTGTGTCCAGAATTCATCTAGTATTTTTTTTTGTCTTGTTCGTTGTCTTTGTAACTAAAACTATCATTTGCACTTAACTCATTCTTGCACTGCCCTTTAAAATGACTACTATTCTGTCCTGTTTATTGTATGCTCTTGGTATTGTCCTTCTAGAATGAAAACTTTAAATCTTTGGCCTTTTTATACGTTACTGATAGCTTGCTTTTGATTTAGATAGTGAATTAATGAAGCAGATAGTTCTTTAATATCAATATGTCTCATGCAAAATGGCTTTTGAATGTTACTGCGAGCATGAAAAAAAACGTTTTAGGCTCACTTGCAATACAAATCGCTATATAATTAGCGATTTTAAAACACCATCAATGGGGTTTGGGGCTAAGTAATAACAGTCGCACGGTTCGATTTATCAGGCTAAGCAACGCTTGCCGCGGTTGGTCCGTGGATGGGTGACCATCTTTACATACCAAGACCCCTAGGAAAGCTTGTAAGCTGTTGGTCCCGACTGTCATTCGTGGATCTTTGACTGTCGTTACGGGTCGTCTGAAACTCGAAAGCCTAACAACCAGTCTTACCAAGGGGTATCGTATTACCTAGGGATGCCTCGATACGCCTTTTTGCCGATACGATACCGATACCGATACTCTTATAAAAATATCAGCGATATTGATACCGATACCGATACGCTTATTGAATTCAAAAAGGAAGGTAGAATAAATAAAACACAATTAATTAATAGTTTTAGTAATCAAAATTAACATTTATAAGATTTTTATTTAAAAAACAAAGCATTCTTAAGTTTTGCGGGCAAAGGCGACTTCGCAAGTCTGTTTGAATAAGACCTGCGGTGGAAAATAGTCTCTCAGATATCGTTGAATCTGCCATAAAAATATCGCCGATACCGATATATCGGCAAACCCGAAGTATCGCCGGTATATCGGTATCGGTATCGGTTTCGGATGCATCCCATTACCTGGGTTATAAAGGTCAGATAGTAAGTCATTCCATGTTAAAGTACTGGCACTCAGCTGCATCCAATTAGACTGGAAGCCGACCTCAACATAGTTGAGATAATGCTAGGCAGATGATAATATTTAAAACACCGTTTCCTCTCTGTCAAATTCAAGCGATTGACACATATAGAACGATATTTTAAATGTCGTTTATTGCTAAAAATGTATTTAGTGATTTGTGGTGCAAGCGAGCCTTGAGTACTAAATTAAATGACATCTTGTGTTAGTTGTCTTCGCGTAGAAGCTGCTCTGTGCTCAAACGTCGGATAGCCTTTATTTTAATGAAATTATCGTCGCTTTGATGCGCCTGGTCGCGTTGAGCCATAAACCTCTTCGCCGGAATATCTGATCTAATTACCAGACATATAATAATAGTGCATCCTCATCTTTCGAAATTGTTTAAAGGGACCTCTGCGAGTTGGCGTCGGCCCCTGGTACGCCTTCCAAAGTTCCGGGACCCCGGGTCCCGAGATATGTCAAAGACAGATGATAATAATAATGAATTTTATTGAACCAATGTTACAATACCTTAAATAAAGGCTATAAATAATGAATAATACTGTATAGTATATATTTATATATATATACAGTATATATATGTGTATATTTATTATACTACAAAGATTTTTTTTTAATACCAAAAGCCAACAACAAACAGACCCTTCTTTCCTGCCATCATTAATTGTATCGGTTATTGTGCATGTCGTCACATTTCAGCCCACACCGGGCTCCTCAACGACGTGGATTCAGACTACTACGTGCAACCGAGCCCTGAACGCAACCAGCCGCAGGTCACAGGCTACCAACGAGCTGAAGTACCTTACAACAGGTCCGCGCTGACGCTTGAAGATGAGTTAGACCACCGCTTCGGGGAAAGCACGCTGCCGTCCATAAGAACCGATTTCGATGACCGAAGGAGGGACAAGATGACCATCCCGCCTCGCGGATTGTTTGATGACGTATAGAGTGCAATATTACATTAGTAGGTAATTTTTCTAGGAGTTTTTGTGGAGGTATTACTTTTTAGATTGCAAAGGCGCCTTTTTGTAAGAAACGGTCGATGTTTAAGCGAGTGTTCGCAGTAGTGTCGTATCGTCTGATCGAAATGTTTTCGCTTGTATATTTAAACTAGCTGCGTCCCGCGTTTTCACCCACATAAGTGTCGATCCCGTGGGAATATCGAGATAAAAAGTATCCTATGTGTTAATCCCGGTTATAAACTATCTGTGTACCAAATTTCGTCCAAACCCATTCAGCCGTTTGAGCATGAAGAAGTAACAAACATACAAACACACACAAACATTCGCCTTTATAATATTAGTGTGATAGAGCTGTTCACATACACCACGGCACGGTTCTGTCGTCCGTGATAATTTTACAGTGTAATTGCGAAATATTTCGAAAACAACAGTTTACAGCAATTTAATGTAATTTGTTCTTAATCAACGTTACAATAAGTTACAAAACCCTAAATAGCTTACGTATTATTATAATATTATAATAAATGGTAATACCTTCGCAAAAACCAGGTCAATTAAGTTATTTTAATTAGGTTTAAATTAATCGTTATTAGTGATAATGGTAAAATAAATGAACTTGAATGTTTTGCGAGTGTGATGGATGTGTGAATAGTTTTCAATTGATTTATTATAGGTGCAAATAATAATATATGGCTTACATTTTTATATAGAATCGAATTCGGTGATAACCAAAACATAATATTCAGCATAAAATCGATAGTTAAGTTTGCTAATGATGGAATCACAATTTGAATACACGAACAAGACTTGACGCTTACAACTTTACTGTAAAAAGATTCCTAGTTTTACAACACAATTTGTCCAATTTACAAATTATAATCTTTGCATACAATTGCACCAAGTGACCTACCACTGTATTCATCGTAATTATAAGCATTTCGGTCCTGAAACGACATATTTAGTGGTGCCATATTTAATGGTCGTATAGTCTGTTAGGCAGCTGTCATCATTAAACCGCACTAATGCCCGATTCCTTGTCTTTAACCAACGGTTGTTGGTATTATTAAAGCTACGGATCCCTAGAAAAGCGATGGCCGCCACATAGCGTCCACATTTTAATGGTGAATGACGTCACTGAAACGTTATTTATGAAACTAAGTTGATGTGTTTTCTTAAAGAGCGTTTTTGACACCGTGAAGATGGCTTCACGGTGTCAAAAACGCTTAGACGTGATTAACCCTTAAATGCATAGTGTTGTATATTTCCAACAACCAATCCAATGCCATATTTTCGTTTCCACAGAGCACGGGGATTCCCAATTGTTAGAGATATTCAATTCATTTTGTTCCCAGTAGATTCGTTCTGATTACATAAAGATGTAAATTTCCACCAGGCCATTTAAAAAATAAAAAGTATTTTTATGAATATATTTTTTTAAATATTTTTTCCTTACTATAGAGCTAATGTTACGTCCAAATAAACTTAATTTGCTTAAAAAGTTAAAATCATGCATTTAAGGGTTAAAAACTTTACTATAATTACGTCAATTTACGTCAGGCACTGATTAATTTAACAGAACCAAACTAAAATTTGTCGTCTGTCCTTTTCTTAATGAAATAGAAAGAAAAAGATGCACTGAACTTAAATTTAGTTTAGTTTGTGAACAAGAGAATCGGCGCCAATATCGGAGCTTAGTTATCATTACATTATTTAATCACGCTTATATTCCCCTTAGGGTTAGGTACCGGAATAATAACCGATCGTATGCCACCGGAACGCTCCAAAATAAGTACATTAGGCTGCCCATATTTACGCATGTTCCGCGGCAGACAGCGCTTTATGTACTCGGTGTGGCATACGAAAGTTTAAGTGCACCCACATTCGACAGCTACGTAACCCTATCATGCTATCATGTTTTATAGAAAAATTAAAATTTTACGAAACTTTTAAAAGTAGTACGAGTACCACTTTGATGTTCAAAATAATTAGCGATCCGTTTTTAGATATTAGGAACCGGGCATTTAGGGTAGTGTAGTCCTTATGTCGTATAATTTGTAAGTAAAACACCAGTTTACATTAGGCACGGAGTATTTAATTAAATAGCGTGCTTAAACGCACATTATTACTTATTACTTTGTTTGTAAAAGGCCTATTGCACATTTAAATATTTATTATCCTATATTTTAATGTAAGTACTAACCCTAAACGATTTTCGGTCAATTTGAGTATGTATACAGGGTGAGTTTTGAGATCAGCACCCTAACTGCGTAACACAATTTCAATCATAACCCGAGAGTTTTGAAGGATATTTTTAATCCATTGGGTCATAGGTGAAATTAATTCGTCTGCTCAGCGACGTAAATAACGCAATGAATGTGGCTGAACTGCCAAAATGAAAGAAAATGCGATAAATTGTAATTTTATGTGTTACGCAATTACCCCGCGAGTCGAAATCCAAAACTTTGTTTAGAGCAGAATGGTCAAAGAAGTAATAACTCGAATTTCGGCGAAGAATAAAACTGATTTTCCATTTCTCACAATTTTTCCCTGAGGTCTCGATATCTCACCTTGTATACAAGGTGTAATAGAATAAATGCAAGTCCTGAAAGCAGTTTGTTCATAATTGACTACATCACCGATTTAAATAACTTTTAAAATAGGTTTTTTTTTAAATTATATATTTTTCATATTGGCCGCCGATTGCGCCAAGGAAAATTAAATCTTATTTCAATGCAATAAGATTCAAATTTAAACTTATACTAGGCAACGCGATTTTCTTTAATTAATAATAGTAAGCTTTAAAAAAAGTTTTGGTCATTGGTTTATGCTTTTAACTCAATACTCTAATTGGGGTGTACGAGGTCTTGCGTTAATTATGTTACATATTGTATAAACTGCGTGGAGGTATTGGTTTCATTAACAAATCGAGATTATCACTATGCTGTAAACTTGAAGTATTTAAAATAATATAAATAAACTGTGCATTATTTCGTGTGTATATAATTATTACTTATTTAACTTAGGCGATGTTTTTATGCTAGTTAATTATTTTTGTTATTGTATACTTTATTTCATTCCATAGGTTTATTTAATGCAATAAGCATTAAACATTGATGTGATATTGTTATCTGGTGTCTTATTTTACCCTTTTCTTTTTATGAACTGAAAGATATTAATATAATTATGCAATACTGCAACTACTTAACCTTTAAAGGGCAGAAGATCCTGGCTTGTATGTTAAAAATAAAACACTGGGATATTAAAACTAAAATTTATTTAAAAAAAAAATAGGTAAAAAAACTTTTTAAGTTAAACGGTTTTATGTTAAACATACATTGCAATGTTTAAGATAAATGTACTAAAAACCAAAAAATAATAAAATAGATACAGTCGTGGGAATTATAAACATATGCATAGACTAGACTAAAATAAAACCGTGGGGCACGTCAATTGTCTACAAATTATCGACTTAATGTGCGATAGAAGAATCGTTTAATTCGTCGTTAAAATAGGCAGTTGGCCCGCAGACGGTGAGGAAATTACTTACTATTTTCTTGCTCATGGAAATTCCAATAGTTATACACTCCATGTAAATAAAAGAGATGTTTCAACTAGTTTATCGTTGGACATTCACACTGCTGGCTGGCGAGGTATCGTTTCACTGCTCGTAGTTTGTCTTTAATCGACAAAACATATGATAAAAGTACTACTCGCTCACCACTATGAAACCCTAAAACTCGCTTATAATCGAGCTTGCTAGCTTGTTTCCACATTCTAGCCCTACTTATCACACGTCCATCGTTGTCGGTTGAACAACTGCCTAATTATAGTGTAACATTACAAAACAAACATTTTAATCAACGATTGTAGACAATTGACGTGCCCCACGGTTTTATTTTAGTCTAGTCTATGCATATGTTTATAATTCCCACGACTGTATCTATTTTATTATTTTTTGGTTTTTAGTACATTTATCTTAAACATTGCAATGTATGTTTAACATAAAACCGTTTAACTTAAAAAGTTTTTTTACCTATTTTTATTTTCTAGTTTTTAGTTTTTTATTTCGCATTCTGTTTAATTCATTTAGTGCTTCGTTATTGCAAGGTTTCTTGCCCGTTAGTTTATTGCAGTCCAACTCCTCTATACGTAGTCCCTGCAAAGATCTTACTCTACTAAGAGCCACGTAGGCTTGACCTTCTTCAAACAGTTTCGCACCTAAGTATACGACTGCGTGATCCACAGTGCTGCCCTGCATTTTATGTATTGTAGAAGCCCATGATAGGATTAAAGGCAACATTCTTCTTTCAGCCGTCCCGTAATTGTACTTAGCTGGAAACTGTATGGCTTTCGGGTGTATAAGATGTACTCCGTCTCTTGCGAAATCAATTCGGACGGAAGGTACATCTGTTGCATACATCTGAGTTCGACGAAATTGAGGCCAAACGATTTCGTTGATGTAGCCTATAGCGCCATTTACTAATCCCTTTGAAACGTCAATATTGGACCGTAGCATGACTTTTGCCCCCACAAATATTTGCAGTTCCGCTGGTAAACCCCCAGTTTTGTTGATATCAGCTGGTATTGATAAAAAATTGTTATCAGCCATTTGGCTTTCTTTATTTGGCTTTCTTTGGGCGGAGTCACGCTGAAAAGAGTCACTCGTTTTAAATATCTGGGACACTGGGTCACCGAGAGTCTGTCGGATGACGCTGACTTAGAGAGGGAACGTAGAGCGTTGGCAGTCAGGTGTAACATGCTGGCTCGCAGGTTCGCACGGTGTACGCGAGAGGTTAAAATAACACTGTTCAGGGCCTATTGTCAGTCGCTGTACACGTGCGCCCTGTGGGTCAGTTATACACAGGGCTCGTACAATGCTCTACGAGTCCAGTATAATAACGCGTTCCGGGTAATGCTGGGGTTGCCGCGTTTCTGTAGCGCGTCGGGGATGTTCGCGGACGCGCGTGTTCCGGATTTCGGCTCGTTGCTGCGGCTGCGAATCGCATCACTGATGCGTCGGATGCGCGACAGCCCCAATAGCCTCGTGGCTACTGTAGCCGGCAGGGTGGATGGCCTAATGGTGTCTCACTGGATGGCGGTACACAGACCGTCTTTCAGGTATGTGAAGTAGCCAGGTAGGCAGGTAGGTTGCATTGTATTGTATTGTGTTGTATTATTATATTGTATTGTATTATATTGTATAGTATTATATTGTATTGTATAGTTTATTGTATTGTGTTATTGAATGTATTATTAGAATGTGTTATTGTTAGTTATATTGTATTGTATTATATTGTATAGTATTATATTGTATTGTATTGTATAGTTTATTGTATTGTGTTATTGAATGTCTCTTTTTTACGTTATGGATCTCTGGTCTGATAATAAAGTTTTTATTATTATTATTATTATTTGGTAGCGGCGGCCATCTTAGATTTCAATTTTGCATAGTAAATTGTATTCTACTTGTTGAGACCTTTCATTTGATACCCATATTGATGGGATTGATAAAACCTACGTTATCCGCCATTTTGTAGCGGCCGCCATCTTGGATTAAAATTTTTTATAGTGTATTGTATTCTGCTTGTTGAGCCCTTTCATTTGATACCCATATTGATGGGATTAATTAAAAATCGTTATCAGCCATTTGGTAGCGGCAGCCATCTTAGATTTCAATTTTGCATAGTAAATTGTATTCTACTTGTTGAGACCTTTCATTTGATACCCATATTGATGGGATTGATAAAACCTACGTTATCCGCCATTTTGTAGCGGCCGCCATCTTGGATTTCAATTTTTATAGTATATTGTATTCTGCTTGTTGAGCCCTTTCATTTGATACCCATATTGATGGGATTAATAAAAAATTGTTATCAGCCACTTGGTAGCAGCGGCCATCTTAGATTTCAATTTTGCATAGTAAATTGTATTCTACTTGTTGAGACCTTTCATTTGATACCCATATTGATGGGATTGATAAAACCTACGTTATCCGCCATTTTGTAGCGGCCGCCATCTTGGATTTCAATTTTTTATAGTATATTGTATTCTGCTTGTTGAGCCCTTTCATTTGATACCCATATTGATGGGATTAATAAAACATAAATTATCCGCCATTTTGTAGCGGCGGCCATCTTGAATTTATAATGATAATGAATAAACATAATTGTATTGTCACCAAAATCCAACGTGTATACAAAATTTCAGATTAATCGGTTGACAGGAAGAGGGTGAAATTTGAATTACTAAATTTCACCCAAGAATAATAAATAAATAAAACAAACGGGGTGAGCTAAATAAAACCGTTTAATAAAAAATAAGATACTTATCTTTTACTTAAAAAAAAATTATGGCGTCAACATTTTGGACACTGCCCCTTCTCGTGTATGAAATTTTGCAAAACATGGTGCAATGCATAATGGCACTTTGCATTTGACACACTATTTTGCTCTTTTTTTCCAAGAGTTTTACTGCGAAAGTTTAGTTTAGCCGCGAAAATTCAAAATGTATAGTGTCCAATATATGGACAGAGCCTCATAAACGGTTAAGAGATGGCTCATCTAAGTACCAGTTTGCTGCACTTGACTCGGTGGAACGCAGAGCAAAAACGCTTATAGGCGACGAAACGTTAGTGGCTCGGCTTCACAACTTGGCTCATCGGTGTAATGTTGCCTGTTGGTCTTCTACAGATTGTACTCCGGGTAAACTGCGCAGGAGCCCCACGACCTGATTCCACCATCGCCCTTTTACTACCTGACTACCGGACGTACTGCAGGGTACCATCCGCACTGCATTGATATCCCGACCAGCCGCACTCAGCGCTTCTCCACATTTTTTATGTGAGCCAAAGTGTGGAACTCTGCCAGCGTGTGTGTTCCCTTCCACATTTAACTAGGCTGCCTTCAAAGCAAGAATACCTCATCCATCACTTTCTATCAGGCATGATCGAGGTCAAGAGCAGGCCCAATCAGCAATAAAAAAACTATACCTACCATATCGATACCTCCTAAGTATACTGAGTCAACTAACAAATTTAGGTATTTTTATATTTTTATATAAACGTACATGATAAATCGTGATCTTAACGTTTGTGTTAAAAAAAAATAAAAAAGAACAATAATTACCGAGATAATTTCACGTATACAAAATCAATTTCAACATCAGTAAAAATCGTACATTGTAAACTGATCTAAATAACATCGTACCAGTGTACGCGGGGCGTGAGGGGGGACGCATTGATACAAGTTTATTGCGCGGCTCAGTATACGATGAATGGCGGCGAGTGCGCACGCAATTTTAGGTAATAATTCTGTTTCGTAAAGTTACTATTATTCGTATATAATATATCGTGGATGTATCATCACTACATAGTATAAAACAAAGTCGCTTCCCGCTGTCTGTCCCTATGTATGCTTAGATCTTTAAAAGTACGCAACGGATTTTGATGCGGTTTTTTTTAATAGATAGAGTAATTCAAGAGGAAGGTTTATATGTATAATACATGCATAATATAGTAGAGAAACACTGTACATTTTAGAGGTTTCTAATGTGATGTCGTAAATAAACACATTTTTTTGCGCTTACATTGCAAACGCTGGCTTAACCCTACGCGATAGATCAAAATAATGTACTACAGTATTGTACACCATAAAAAGGTCTATAAAAAAGTCCACGATAGCATATGTCTATCTCTTAGGGATAACCCACAATAACCATTTTTTATCCTATACTTTTTAAGAGAAATAATGGCTCTAAAATTATCAGTGTTTCTCTACTATATTATGCATGTATTATATGCATATAAACCTTCCTCTTGAATCACTCTATCTATTAAAAAAAAACAGCATCAAAATCCGTTGCTTATTTTTAAAGTTCTAAGCATACATAAAGACAGACAGACAGCGGGAAGCGACTTTGTTTTATACTATGTAGTGATAGTGATCAGCATTGCACCCGTGCGAAGCCGGGGCGGGTCGCTAGTGTGTCTGATAATATAGTTGTACATGTTAAATTAATACTTATTAGTAACAGAATGCAGTCAAACAGGGCGCGAAAAATTTTAAATTTACTTGATGTATATGTTAGCTAGTTCGCAGTTTGTTATAGATATTAGTCATCGCTTTCTAGTAGTGGGTCACACTCAAAATGAAGGCGACAGTATGCACGCTTTAATTGAAAGACAGACGAAAGATAAGATGCTTTATACGCCTGATCAATGGTATACAGCTTTTAGATTTGCCAAATCCGATGAAAAGCCATACAAAGTTACTGAAGTGTCTCAGGAATTCAGGATAAATTAATTAAAGACTTTAAATCAAAGCTAAAACTTATAAACAACTGGACAACTACCAACGATGGATAAAAAAAACATGCCTTGGAATAAAGTAACGGAAGTACCAGTTAAAGCGGAATATCCATTTAGGCTGTTTTATAAAACGAGTTACCAAGATGATGCTTACAAGTGGATAGATTGTGTAAAGAAACCTAAAGCTACACGAAATCGAAGAGAGTTAAATATTTATTTATTTATTTATTTATTTTATTATTTATGTACACACAGTAAAAAACATATGGATATGACATTTTAAAAATAACACACACATAACATCAACAACAACAACAAACAACAACATCAACAACAACAACAAACAACACAACACACACAACATTTTATAATATTGATATAGATATTGTAATATTTCTTTAGCTTATCAGTCACCCATTCCTATTGACCAAAATAAGCACAAAGACTTGATGGATCTTTGTAAGACACTGGTAATTCCTAAGGAGTATCCACGGACTAGATTTTTTCTAGTCCGTGGGAGTATCATTTATTTTTTAATAATTTGATTTCAACGAACTCTAATGCAGCTAACAACAGCGATTCTGACTGATCTCTAATTTGTTAAACCTTATATCTTTTGAGCATTAGAAATGCCTAGACTGTTGTGTTATTAATTTCTATTATTTTTATTAATATTGTTTAACGTAAGTTACCATTTTTAGTTCTTATTACTTTTATTGACGTACTGGAGAAGTACCTGTTTTAGTTTTTAATAGTGATTTGTTTACGTTGTAGCTTTTAGTAAAGCTATTATGTTAAAAAGAAATTCCTACTTAATTATGGCGAAAAATACATTGTGATTCTTCAAAATGAGTTGTTTTTGGTTTATGATTCTTGTTCTTCTTCCTAGCTTTTATTAATCCCACATATCGTAAGGTATTACAAAAAAAAAATACTAATAAAAAACCTCGGTAAATTACATTGGTCCAGTATACGTTGAGGTTTCAAATGTTAACATTGCTAAGTACTTTCCTAGTATAATGAGTCAAGTGATATAATTTCAACATTTTATTATTAAGTGAGATAGAAAACCCCGAAAACAAACAAAAGTAAAATTATATTAATAAAATGACAATCATATTTCATGTGATTTTGATGTAAACGATGGATTTTGATGGACAACGTACATGAATATAACTGGTAGTTAAACCATTTCACTATTGAGTCCCGCCGGCGTATACCCAGTCATGTACATAAAATGTCATTTAAAAACAAAAATCAGCAAAATCATTTTATACCAAAGGAAGAGCTTACAATTTTTATTAAAAAAACATTTACTTTATTTCGAATTAATTTGATTTCATTAAAATATAAACGATTTGCCTTCAAATCGCTCTCCTATAAAATAACTATAATGTCAGTTGACTCATTATACTTAGGAGGCATCGATATGTACGCTACTGAAATATTTGGTCCACAGGTCCTATTCCTATTGGGCACTATAATAGTACAGACGCCAGCACATCAAGCTACCCGAAACTGTCAATTTTCCCAATCAACTTTGAACCTTATGCTTTAGCGCTAAAGTTGAAAATCTATTAAAGAAACCTGACAGATTGTAGTAGCTTGATGTGCTGGCGTCTGTACATTACGATACGCTTTTCTGTGTAAAAAAGAAATGATGAAATTAAATCAAAGAAAAGCGTGACTTAAGCGAGTTAGGTGCACACAGTGCTATAAATATATTTTTTCCTTCCTATGCTCTAAAAGTTTAGTCTTTATGTTGTGCGGAGGCGACATAAAGTCGCTTTTTGTGCTCTAGTGAATAGTTTTTTTTTTTTAGTCATAAATCAGGCCCAACAGCCACCACTAGCTGCTGCAACAGCTAACACGATGCTGATGTTCCAATAAAACCACAGAATGTTATAGTATACAATATTTTAATTACGGGTTTTGTCACGACAATAAATAAAAATTACTATTTAAAGTGCACTTTGATACTGTCCACTTTGGTTCGTATTTCGTGAGAGGAGTCCTTGGACAAGTCTTGTGCGTACGACTGGTAGATAGTTCGGAGTTTATCTAACTCTTGTGGTTTGTTGAGATCTGGAAAAAAAACAACAAATTGTAAATTAGCTTACGTAGGTAGCAGCGGATGAAACTGTGATGCTTACATGACTAATTCAATATGACCACTCAATGGTACCGAATCTGTTGTTCACAAACTAAACTAAATTTAAGTTCAGTGCATCTTTTTCTTTCTATTTCATTATGAAAAGTACAGAAGATAATAATTAGTTTAGTCCTGTCAAATTAATCAACGCCTGACGTAAGTTGACGTATTTTTAGTAGCCAATTTTTTAATCACGTCTAAACTTGTCTATGGAGTATCTTAATTTGACAGGGCTAAACTAATATTTACCCTCTGTCCTTTTCTTAACCCTTAAATGCATGATTTATTATATCGTATTGCAAATAACGCATATTGTATAGGTATTTATCTATAGAATTTAGAAAAAATAAATGTATAATTATATACTAATATTAATATTCATAGAGTAAATGTATTGTTTTGACAAAAAGAAGTGCGTTCAGAAACTCACAGCTATCACATTCTTAAAAAAATTAAATGACGTACTTTGTTGCCATATGGCAACATTATGCATTTAAGGGTTAATGAAATAGAAAGAAAAAGATGCACTGAACTTTAAGGGAATCGGCGCCAATGATTCCTTACTTCGAAACAACGTCAATTCCTTAGATAATCACGCCAACCTCGCGGTCATTTCGCGCGGTTTCGTTCATTATGTCATAGAGAATACGACGCCTGTTGGTTTATGAGTAGGTAGATTTTTCTTGATTGCGTTGATAACAATTTGTAGTGCGGTCACTAAGCCGATTGCCAATTAATAGCAACTGTTTCCAGAACATTGCTGCTGTGATTGATGAGTAGAGCATTTTATTTGGCTTACCTGTTAATTGTTTGACAAGTATTTCCATAATATTGAGCGCGTCCCTTCTGTGCCTCACTTGATTGCTGTTTTCTGTGGGAAACGACAATATTTTATTTACCATGCAATAATATTTAAATAAAAAAATACTGGTTTTATCAGCATTTCCAGGTTTTTGTTAGATCACAGAAACTCTCGCTATGTACAGACGCCAGCACATCAAGCTACCCGAAACTTTCAAATTTTCCCAATCGACTTTGAACCTAAAGCTTTAGCGATAAAGTTGAAAATCTATTAAATAAATTTGACAGATTGTGGTAGCTTGATGTGCTGGCGTCTGTACCATAAAGCACTTGATTATGAGATTCTAAAATATAAAGTTCTCAATACTCACGCAGCGTATAATCAATGATCAAAGCGACGTGTCCAGTGACGCTACTGATCGCCTTATCTCTGTTCGACACAGGCACGTTGTCAGTTTCCATCGGCTCTTCAGTATTGGTCAGTACCGTCAGCCTCTCTAGTACGCGCGCAACGGATGCTAGGATGGCCAGCTGCGTCGATCGAGAACTCATTGGGTACGACTTTGAGCAGTGCTCGAAGAATACGTCTTGGTATTTTTCTGTAGAACATAAAAATATAATAATTATTAAATATATACTTATTTATAATAAGCTGTGCGTCCGATGGTATTTCCCATTTGCAAAAATTGCGAACTTCCATACAAACTTTCATCTCTTATTTAACTGTTTTACGGAGGGCGCCCACGAGCATCTTTTGTCTCCGCAACTATTTTATCTTTCATATCAAGTCTACGGGTTTGTATGAAAGTGCGCGCATGTAGCGATGTGACCGCTGTGGGACATTTGTGTCCGCGGGTTTGGACGCAATTAGGGGCAGGCGTTGTTGCGACGACGAACCGTTTACAAAGACCGTTTTGCGTTCTGCAACGATGCAACCGTTTTACGTCCTGGGTTCAAACAGTCTTCGTTGCACAAACCAGTTTACGAAATACTTGAAGCGATTTTTTTCTTTTACGTATATGAAAATACAGTCGAGAATGTAATGGTTCAGCTCTATCACACTTTTCCGTCGCGTCGTCTTACTTTCCGCGTTCGTTTTCGTTAACAAAATAGTCCTTGTTGTCAATGAAATACAGTCGGTAATGTATTACCAGTCTCGACGAAAAACGGCAACCTCAAAAACGCAATTCTATTCCATGTTGGATAAGCTTCGTCCTTTAAGACTTGAAGACGGCTTAAAAGACGAACCAGTTTTGAAAAAACGGCCGTTTTCTGCAACCGTTTTCGATGTCGGGAGAACGGTTGCGTTTCGTCCTTCAAAAATTCGACAACTACCCACTACTAGACGTGGAGGCTGTGCGTAATGAATCAATTTAAGTTTTTTATATATAATTTATTTGAGGGAAAAACTGGCATTCGGCTATAATGAAGTTTGTTCCCACTACTGAGCCGTAGCATTTAATGGCTGGGTTTACTTTAATTCATTTTTCGGCCATTACAAACCTTTAAGCAGTCTCCTTACACGCTGTCCACTAGGTTATTCGTTTTTTGACAGCTGCCTTAGAACGTAACTATTCCAGATTACGTAAAAGTTAACTTTAAAATGCGTAATAAAATAAATATATAAACTGTCTTATTGAATTATCTTATTTGTGACTTCTTACAGACATTATAATACCGTACGTGTATCAGTTTTGACAAAAAAAAAAAATACAATTGTTATGCGTATTAAAGTACTTTCTATCGTACTAAGTGATGGGGTCGAATGTATTCGCTTCAAATGAATATATCGAAAATAATCATTTTATATTATAGGTAAATCAGTATAGAAATCCTTGCATCCACTCAAATATCAATAAAAATTACATAATCAATTAAGGGTGTCGACGTACCGAGCCGGCGTAGGTTCGTGTGTTGGGGTCCAATCGGGGGCGCTTCCGAACTATACCGTTAAAGTGATAACTTCATGGCCACTCTGTAAAAATAAACACCAGGGTGTAAATAATCTCACCTTGCGTATCAGGTTCCTTCGGCCACGCTTTACCCAGTAATTCGTAGGCAGCTTCTTTTAGCGCCGTCAGTTGTTCCCGCCGCTGTCTCGCGCCTTCGTTGTCTTCCTCATCAGATTCCTTGCCCATTGATAATTCATCCTGTAAAAAATATTAATAATAAATTGAACCGAATATAGCAAAAGATTGAAAATGGACTCGCGGGTGGTCAAACAGACAGAAAAAATATATCGATACAATGGCTTTGTCAATGTTTCTCAGGACCAAGAACTCTTTCATCTTATTAAAAGTTTCCCAGCATTGTCTTAGCAACAAGTGTTTGTGTCGCGTGAAATGTCTTACTGCATGGAATATTGCTTGCAACATTTTAAAGACTCGTATCAACCTCATAATATTGATGGTAAACATTGTTCAGAAACTATTTCTCAACTTTTTTCCCATGACTACAGGACTTTGTAATCATACAAAGTTTTACCTTAGACAATATAACCTTGACGATCTCATAAAGCTGCTGGAAGCGGTCGCAGTGCGTGGCGGCGATGGCCTGTCCGAGCGCGGTGATCGCGTGACGTTTGTACACCATCTCTTGTTTGCGGCTCTCCACTAGTAATGCGTTGATAACCTCGGAGGCCAGCGCTTGTGATACTGGAGACTCGTTTTCTTTTACTCTATGGGATTAGCATTAAAATTACTGATACAGCAACATAGGTGTATTACAGCATTAACCTCTGGTCTGTCGTAGATATACGTTCCGACAGTTTACGGATACAAAATTTGGCGCGTAGGTCTACGCTCCGACATACCAGAGGTTAAAGGAGGTAAAAAAATAAATAAACGGGATGCATCAAGCAAAACTATCTTGAGAGTCGGTAAGTGTTACAATAAATCACCAGACTGATGAATGTAGGCGACTAAAGCCCGTATTATTAAACCGGTCTCATTCAACTACTTTACAATGCCCAAAACGACTTCTTCAAGATAATCTTGTCTCATGTTACTTGGAGCCGGAGTAAAGGTTTTATAGTATAAATTCAGATGACATTTACCTTCAGAAGAAAGAAAGAAAATTGTTTGTTTTGCACAAATAAGACGCCAAACTAGCCAAAAGCCTCGTATTCGACAGTAAAAACTAAAAAAGAGAAATTTTAAAAGTATTACAATACTCGGACACTTCTTCAAGTTTTGGCGTGTCAAGGTGGTTTTACACCGGCGAGGCGAGGCGTGGATGAGATGGACGAGGATTAAAATTTTGTCCAAAAAAATTGTAGTAAAAGGTGCAAAACCACCTCCAGGCGGTAGTTTCAGATTGGTTTATCATTACGGGCCGAAAACAAATTCCATACTAGTGTAGCAACAGATCCACTCACGCGCACAACTCGGCGAGTGCCCCAATGACATGTTCCTTGCCGTCGAACGTCTTGCCGTGCACCGCCGCTAGCGTGGCACGTATCAACTGCTCCCGATGCTCGCCCAGACCTGACGACACATCCTTGCATATCGCCTTTATTGCGTTTGCCGCCTGAAATTGACAAGAAAGGATTGGAAACATTAATTCATGTATCGCTTAAAAGGGAAATAAGTTATTTCTTCTAGAGCGGTGTACATCGCCGTATGTGTGCTAGTATTCGCACAGCAAAGTATTCGCTATTTTGTGGCCTGCAGTTATGATTGTTAATGTTCCCGGAAAAAAATCGTTAAATTCGCACAGATGGAAAATATACAATAAAAAAAACCGGTCAAGTGCGCGTCGGACTCGCGCACCGAGGGTTCCGTACAAATTTGTAGGTATGTAACTTTAAATATACGGTTTTCGGATTTTTCCTTTACTTGTGCTACATGACACTGCTTCTCGCTAAACATGACTCTAGGTCAACGGGAAGTACCCTATAAATTTTGATTCCCTTGAGAGTGTGGAAATATACGTTTTTTGCGGAATAAACGGACGTATCTTTTTTTACGTTAACTTAGAAGTTTGATTTTTTTTTATACAGCTTCAAGGGACTGTAGACCTAAGCATATGGTTTTAATTTGAACTCAATACCTATACGGATTCCCGAGATAAAGGGTCGTGACAGACAGACAGACAAACGGACAATAAAGTGATCGTATAAGGGTTCCGTTTTTTCCTTTTGAGGTACGGAACCCTAAAAAACCTACATGTTGAGTTAAAAGCATAATACAATAACCAAAACTTATATTTTTTAAAGCAAAGTATTATTAATATAATAAATGATAAATAAATGATAAATGATAAATGATTTATTTTCTGTAAGTAGGTTTGTACAAACACTTTTACATGTCAATCATATTTTTTTAAACTAGATGAGGTCGGCGTTTCCTATCTGACTACTCTGAGAAGAAAGGCCGAAACAAACTCAGAGGTCACAGTCTCTTTTAAAGTCCAGACATAATCTTGGTCAGATAATGTGAAGACCATGTAGATTAGTGTCTGAAATGGTCTTTTGAGTAAAGAACCACACAGATTGAGCGGACCTGTCCAGTCAGTGCACGCATTTGTCAAAAATCGTGCAGCTCAACTCAGAACTTGAGGAGCCTTACGATTCGACGAACAATACCAATGAAAGGACATTTGGGTAGGCCGCATAAATGACTCAAACTGCCAGATCATGAATAAAACTAACTAAGAAGGAAAACCGAAAAAAAGAAATGACCCACATAGTCTTCACACTCACAGTAATAATAATAAAAATAAGATACTTTACAAAGTAAATATCCATGTCATTGTTTATATAAAATTCATCAATGTCAATGTGTATATAAAAATCCGGATATAATCTTTGAGGACCATGTAGATTGGTGTCTGAAGTGGTCTTTTGAGGAAAGAACCACACTGAGTGGACCTGTGCAGTCAGTGCACGCATTCGTCAGTAACCGTGCAGCTCAACTCAGAACTTAAGGAGCTCAACGATTCGACGAGCAATACCAGGGACAGGACATTTGTGTAGACCGCATACACCACTCAAACTGCCAGACCATGATTAAAACGGAAACAATGACCCACATAGTCCTCACATTCACAATAATTAAAATAATATAAGACTTTAAACAGTAAATGTTCATGTCATTCTGTATATAAATAGATATTTAGAAAGAAAGAAAAAAAAAAAAAACCAAAGTGTAAATCAGCAAAATAAAAAATAAACAACATTCACTGTCTAGACCTATTGGAGCAGCTCAATCCCAAGCTTTTTTGTCCTCAATATAGTCTTTTACAGTATAATAGGCTTTCTGGCATAGTTTTAGCTTTATGAAAGATTTGAATTTATTAATGCTTAGTTCTTGAATGTGGCTAGGAAGTTTATTATAAAAATGTATACATTGGCATCTAAACGAGCCACCTATTTTCTTAAGCCTTGTTGTAGGAACAACATATTTGTGTTTATTCCTAGTATTAATATTATGGATATCACTGTATTTTTTAAACAGATTAATATTTTTATGTGCATACAAAAGATTATCATAAATGTACTGAGAAGGCACAGTCATTATATTAATCCCTTTAAATTTGTCTCTGAGGGAGTGTCTGGGACTTAATTTATAAATCGAACGAATTGCCCTTTTTTGTAAAATAAAAATTGTCTGAATATCGGCGGCATTTCCCCACAACAGAATACCGTATGACATCACACTATGAAAATAACTAAAGTAAACTAAACGGGCTGTCTCTAAATCAGTTAAGTCACGAATTTTCCTAACGGCGTATGCTGCAGAGCTAAGCTTTTTTGACAATTTATCTATATGGGGGCCCCATTGAAGCTTGGCATCCAAAGTTATGCCTAAGAATACTGTGGTATTTTCGGGTTTTAACTCATCACCCTTTATAAGAACACTAGTTTCTACTTGTCTAACATTTGGTATCGTAAACTTAATACATTTCGTTTTTTTTTCGTTAAGAAGTAGGTTATTAACATTAAACCAGTTAACTACTTTTGCGAGGGCACTATTTATATTGTCAGTAACCAGCTGCTGACGTTTGAGTTTAAATAAAAGTGAAGTGTCATCTGCAAACAACACTATATCATGTTCGTCCCTTATGAGGTAAGGCAAGTCATTTATATAAATAAGAAATAAAAATGGGCCAAGAATTGAGCCCTGGGGGACCCCCATTTTTACTACAGATCCGGGTGACCTTTTTCCGTTAACATCAACTCTCTGAATCCTATCACTCAAGTAAGAAGTAAGAAGATCCAGAGAGGCGTTCCGAATTCCGTAGTAGTGAAGTTTCCTGATTAAGGTTTCATGAAGAACACAATCGAATGCCTTGGACAAATCGCAAAAGATGCCCAAAGCATCGCATTTGTCCTCCCATGCATTATAAATATGTCCTAAAAGTTCAACTCCGGCATCAGTAGTTGAACGACCCCTTGTAAAACCGAACTGTTTGTTATGCAGTAATTTATTTTTGTTAAAAAATCTTTGCATTTGGTTTAAAATAAGCTTTTCAAAAATTTTACTAAAGGTAGGTAGTACTGAAATAGGTCTATAATTAGTAGGGTCTGATGTACTACCCGATTTAAACAATGGTATGATTTTACTATTTTTCATAAGATCAGGAAACTCACCACGTTCAATACAATTATTAAATATAACAGCTAAAGTAGGTGCTACAATGTTTATAATTGACTTAGCAACATCCACAGAATTACCCCATAGATCTGCAGTCTTTTTAACATTTAACGTGTGAAAAGTTTTAATTACATCTGTACAGGTGACATATTGAAAGTGAAATTCAGGATCACTGAACTGGAACTGGAACGTTTTCTTTAAGTAAAGACTCTGCAGCAGTGGGTGATGAGCTTAGAGATTTAGTTGTTGACACGGGAATCTCTGAAAAGAAATTTTCAAAGGCCGCGGCGACTTGAGAATCTGATCTAATTACATTGTCATCAATAGCAAGGCTGTAGTCACTACTTCGGTTGCAAGACCTTCCTGTTTCGCTATTAATGACATTCCAAGTCATTTTAATAATGTTACTACTATTTTTAATTTTTGAACTCAAATAACGTGACTTGGCTATACTACAGACTGTTTTAAATATTTTAGAGTAATTTTTAACATATAAATTAAATTCAGTAGTGTTTATACAAATCCGTTCATCATATAATTCATAAAGTCGTTTTCTACTTTTATGTATACCAATGGTGGCCCAGTCACTGAAGGAAGCGTTACTATTGACTGATAATGTCTTTGGAATGAATGTTTTATCAAATTGTGTGCAATACATATTAAAAAAATCATTATATTGTTTGTTAGGGTCATCATTAGTCAACAGAGGTGGTAATTTACTTAGGAGTTTAGTTTTAAATGTTTCTAAGCGTTTAGTTGTTTTTGGGTTAACAGTGATATCTTTTTTAATAACTTTTTTGTTTTGATTTGGAATAGTGATCAGCTGTCCGCAATGATCTGAGTCTATTAAATTAATCATTTCTTTGTGGTTTGGTATAATATCTGTATAAATGTTATCTAGGAATGTGGCACTAGTAGGAGTTATTCTAGTGGGCTCCAAAAATAGGTTAGCAAGATTGTATGACTGAAACAAACTTATGATTTTAGTACTTAACCCAGAATTTTCTAACAAATTAACATTGAAATCACCACAAGTGATGATGGACTTGTTTGTATTACAGATTTTGTGCAACACTTCATCCATAACCTTTTCAAAACAATCATACAATCCTGAAGGAGGTCTGTACACACTTAATATAATGAACTGCTCCAATTCTATACAGGCTATTTCAATTGTCCGCTCAACAGAGAGGCTCACAATGTCCTTTCGGTCCTTAAATTTATGCTGGTTATTTACTAAAATTAATGAGCCACCATGTATAGCATTTACTCTGCTGAATGAACTACCAACCTGGTGATTACTAAAATTGAACATGAACTGGTGGCTTTTTAGCCAATGTTCTGTCATACAAAGAATATCTACGTTGTAACAATTCAGGAATAATTCTACTTCTAAGTCTTTGTTTAAAAATCCTTGAATGTTTTGATGCACCAGATTGATACTGTTTAATTTTTTTACACTTTCATTTGACTTATTACTTACATTTTTGCTAGAGGTTGCCTCTATTGTCCTAATTTCTAATTTAAATGATGATTAATGTCATTAATTTTAAGCAAATTATTAACAGAATGGTTTGAAATGCCTTTGCATTGCTCAAAAGGAGCAATTTGTTTAGCCAAATTTTTGGCTGAAATAGAAAAAAAATATGATAGCGACATAGCTATCTGTCTTTTGAGATAGGTAGAAAGATAGTACATAACACGATTGTATCTATCTTTTGTCAAATATAAATTACTATTAATATAATAGTTAGTGTCAATTAAATGGATTAACTTATCATTATAAGTTAAATTATGCAATGTCATGTTTAAATCATATCTTAACCTATTTTCTTCCTGTGGCAAACTGTTACTATAAGGGAATGTAAATAACACAATTTTTCTTAAACTAAGGTTGCACAATGTTCTATGATATTGGAGCAATTCTCCTTTATTTAAATTTCCCCTATTTCCCATAAAAATTAACAAAGTTGTTTCCTGCTTAAAGTTACATTTAATAATTTCTTTCATAATATCAAATAAAGAACAACCAGGCATACAGTAATTTATTACAGAGTGTCCCGGATATTCATCTGTCAACAAGTGACCTAAGTCCTTTCCAATCTCATCACAAAATAGTACAATATCATTGTTTACAATTTGTTTACACGGTATAAAGGAGCTATTAACAGAAGGAATTGGCAAATCAACACAAGGATCCGGTAATGTGGTATTGCATGTTGACAATGAATGGTCTGGCGTAGGCACATGGGATGGTATTTGACAGCGATCACAGCTGTTAGTTTGTGAGTTCACCAGCTCATTCATTGCCAACACATACTCCCTCATTAGTTCTTCAGAGGTATTATATTTGTTAGTCATTGATCTTAGTTTCTCCTGTAGGTGGTCCAGTTGAGATTGCAAGTCCTGTGTGTCAATGTCGTATTTCCTAGTACTTTGCTCCAAATTAAAGGAATACATATCTAAATAGTGATGAAAGTAATGCTAGGTTTACTTCATGCATTTAAAATTGAGCTTTAGTGCTTTGAAATAAGTTTATTTTCTCTTTTTTTGCTGTGCCAACAGGGTTCATAGTTGATTCGATTGTTTTAGACATATGTATGTATACATTATGGATGCAATAAAGATTGAATTGAATTGGCGCAATCGTCGATCTGTATAGAAAAAAACATAATTTTGAAAAAAAAAAAACCCTATATTAAAAGTTACTGAAATCGATTTAGTAGTAAATTATGAACACTTCTAGGACTTGCGTTTATTCTGTTACACCTTGTATATTTTATAGTTTTTGATAGTCACGACTGTTTCGTTATTACAAGAGCCATGGACTAATGCACAGCTATGACATAGCTATACTATAAAGCTAGGTTGTCTTTAACACGTTCTCTGTCCATGAACCACATGTGGGTCATTTTGAGTTGGAACGAGACGTCCGTGCCATACATGTGGGTCACTGCACTTTTCATACATAATGGGTTCTTACTTAGTGGACGTAAAAGAAACATATGTACTGGTATTAACACAATAGTAGTACCTAGTGGTGGTATAAAGGCAAGTACCTCAGTACTTAAGAACGAAAAGTAAATTGGACGTGTGAGCTAATTTCGACATTTTGGCTGGACAGTGAGCGTGTTAAAGATCGCTCTTAGCGATAAGACCGCCCATTGTGTCACCCTTTGTAAAATTTCTATATTTATGTCTGTAATTTATATGGTGTACATAATAAAGAGTATTCTGTAAAGCCTAACAGAACGTATGTCATCATCATCATTCCCTAGTCGTCATTTCCTAACTATTTATCCCGTATGTTGCACCTGCTATGTTTTGTCTCTGCATCTCGCTATGGGTAGAAAATACCTCAGGCATTAAGTCCGTCTTTGTACAGTATTTTTTATTTTACTTGTGCATAAAGTTTCAATAAATAAATAAGCACAAAATAGAATCAACAACGTGCTATTGCAACACGTGACTGCAGTGCTAATCAGCAACCAAACCAAAATTATCTATGAAATAGAATGGTTTCATAGTGAAAGTTGTTCATATTCATGGGTGGAACACCCTGTAAGAATTTGGAGCCGGTAAAAAAAGCATGCTGTATATGACGTATGGATCAGCACCATTTAGCTCAACCAGTTTGAATGGAAATAATAATCCAACACACACGCCACCACCAGCTAGACATTTAGATATTAAAAGTGAAGAGTTTGTTTGTTTGAACGCGCTAATCTCTGGTCCTACCAGTCGGGTTTGAAAAATTATTTTTGCATTTGATAGCTCAATTCTTGAGGAAGGTTTGAGCCTATATCAACATCACGCTGGGACCCTCAGGCACCGATCAAAAATAAGAAAAGCCAGAAATAACGCTTAGTGACAACAAAGTAATAGCTCGGGCGGGCGATGGGATGCGAGGCGTTGGGTCGGAGGCCAAAATTTCAGGCAGAAGAAGTCGCGGCTAGACGCTAGTAGTATAATAATACTACAGTGATATAACTAAGTTACCTGAATCTTTTTCGTCCAGCTACTAGAGTTGAGACACTTCTCAATCTCCTCTCGTATGACTGTCAGATGTTGTTTGATGCCACTCTCTCGCGCCGGGCTTATGTCTGTCCATATGTCTTCGAACATCTCCACTGTTGTCGAGTCTGAAAATCGAATTTGAGCTAATTTTAATACGACGTATGGTTATTTATTTCATATCACATCTTTTAACCATGTCTGTGCTTTTATTAAGAAGTCTGACAAACGTTTATTAAGATTTTGGAGTGGCAGACTGTGACAGCAATTTACGTCTTTAAGCTCATTTACTCGAAGATGCGAGTTTCACCGGTTTGTGACGAGAATGTACATAGACGACACTCGTCAGGAGATTAGCCCTCATTCGTTAAAATTTAAGTCATTCACGCGGAGTTTCTCCTCTCATATTTTCTAGCGTAAAACTCTGTTCGTGTTAATGGCCACTAAAACGTAAATGAATCTGGTTTTGGAAAACAACTAAAATAATCGAATTGATCGAAACACCAAAAAAAACACAACACAAAACTTTTTTTTTTTTTGTGTTTCGTGTATCGTCAATTTCCACAACTGACATAAGAGTTGACAGCAGTTTTACTGATCAAAGACAAGATCAACATAGGTATCCATTCGACAGGATATCGTGTCAAAATTGACACATTTCGGTCAATTCTGTAAAAATCTCACCGTGAAATCATAAGTGAAGTGAGCACTTAATAGTGTTAATCCCTAGCGAATGACAGCTCACTCCACGCTGACTTCACCCAAGCTTTCACGGTGAGATGGTTACAGAATCGCACGGCTGATTTGCCATGCCCCCGACAGCAAACAGATGCCGGAAGAATAGAGCTCGTCTATTTGATTTAAACTGACAAAATTTTCATATTTTGGATTTATGAACAGCGTTTAGATTGGGTACGGAAACGTACCCAATGGTTATGAATAGCTATGAAAGCTTTAAGAAACTCCTACACTAAATAATAATAATAATAATAAATCGTCTATAAATAAAAAAAGGGGATACATTTACAATTAATACCTTAACAATTACGATAGCGCACAGTTGCTAATTTGCCTGAACTAGAATATGTAGAATAGAATAGAATACTCTTTATTATGTACACCATATAGATTACAGATATAAATATAGAAATTTTACAAAGGGTGACACAATGGGCGGTCTTATCGCTAAGAGCGATCTTTTAAAGACAACCTTTGGATGGATTGAAAAGGGAAGGAACTAGGTTGAATAATTACTGTTTTACACTTACCTTCTTCCTTGGGCCCATGCATAGCCAGGAACACCATCGGCGCTAACAACGTCTCATTATCCTTGATATGCTCTATCTTAGCCTTGGATATAGACTTGAGACAGAGCGCGATGGCCGACCGGGACATGTCGTCTTCTTTTGTTTCGTAAAATGTTACCAGCTTCTTCATTAGCTTTTCTGCTGATTGGACCTGAAATGAAAGGTTTGGTAGTAAAATGTGTCATTGATTCAGACTGATTGCTAAACTAGGGAAACTTTTATTTTGGATCTCATTTTAGAACTTTATTTACCCTTGAAAAATCAATTTTTATAATATCCGCTCACATAACCGCTGAACGTATGCAATGAAAAGTCATGAAGAACGATTTCTGTGATCACGGTTGGTAAAGTTGATAGATTCGGAAAATCCAAGGGGATATAATATTGCAACCATAAAAACTCACTGCAATATCACTATTGAAACAATCTTAAATCTCATTTGAAACTCATGTCTATTTCTACGGATGATTAATAGATTTTTTTCAGTAACTTCACTTGAAAATAGTACTTATTTCTCACAAAAATATCAGATCAAAATGAAAACTCACCTTAGCATAAGCCGAAACTTGACCCAACGCCTCAGCATAATTCTTCCTCACAGTAGAATTCCTATCGAACGTACCAGTTAGTAAGTTCGACATGATCTTCCCGGCGACCGGTTCTAGGTCAGTTCTCAAGTAATGAGCGGCTAGCACGATGAAGTGACAGACCGCTACTTTAGTACCGAGTTGTGGGGACTTCATCAGCTCCAAGATTTTTGGAAGCATTTCTTTCATTACTTCGATGTCAACGTATGGCATACACTGTGGAAGGATACGTAGTTAGACATTTTCTTTGAGAATTTACAGAATAAATCCTACCGGTGGTTTTCCGTAATCCAGACATTATAATGTTTATTATATTGTGACTCGCGTAAATTATATTTATTTCTGTAAATTGGTATTAACAAACACTTTTACACTTCACAAAATTACATTTTAAAACTATACACGGTCGATGTTTTCTACCCGACCACCCTGAAAGAAGACTTTGACTTTGAAGAAACACCGAAACCAACTCAGAGGTCTCTTTTATTGTTAATCTACGTTCATACGGCAAACAAAGGGTTGCAAATTCGTTATATATCACGAGCGCGCGTCATTGTGACTTTTATCATAATTAACATAAGGTTTAAATTACAATGACTGGCTGGTGCTTGTAAAATGTAGCAACTATAACTCTATGCCATGGACTGATATTAGGGTGCGTTTCCACAGAAGCGGAGCTGGGCGAAGCGGAGCAGAGACGTGCAGGGATCGACTAATCACAATGGTTGAAATCCTCATCGCGTCACTCGTCTCGTCTGTGATTGGACGATTTCTACACGTCTCCGCTCCGCTCCGCCCAGCTCCGCTTCTGTGGAAACGCACCCTAAGAAAGTAGAAAAGTCATCTACACCAGGGCCAAAAGTATATGTTGTCGTATACTGTCTATTTCAATAAACAATGAATAATTCCAGCTAAAAGAGCTGTTTCTCTTACTTTGACCACGGTATCCGTAGTGTAGTGATGTCGGGCGGCGCTCGCTCTCATGTCATCTAACACATCTCGTGTCGCGGTATCAGCTAGAGCGGTTGAGAGGTACGACAGGCGTGCCGACTCGAGTTCTCCTGCCGCGCCCGCTAGAGCCGGGATCAGTCGCGCTAGGAACGGTTTTAATGTTTCTCCTGCTGCGGCTACTAGTTTGGAGACTGTCTGTAAACTAAGGATAATATTTTTAATACTATTTGTGGAATACTGGGAGCTATGCAAGTATTTTCTAATGAGATATTGGTGCCGATTCTGTTGTTCCCAGACTAAACTAAATTTAACACGTTCAACGCCATGTCGGACATTGCTGTCCGACATGGCGCATTTCAATGTCCGGCATGGCGTTGAACGTGTTAAGTTCAGTGCATTTTTTTCCTTCTATTTCATTAGGAAAAGGATAGAATATAAATATTATTAAAAAAATAGTAAGAAAAGGATGTACTGAACTTAACCCGGCGTCATTGAGGCAGGGTCATTATGACCCTGCACGTTTTGTTTACGAAAAATTTCTTAGAAACAATTGCCGCACACAATCGTCTGTCTCAGTAGCTGCAGGTAAGTATCACCTTCGTGTACCTCGCTTCAGTCGTCCATCGCCCGCGCATGGATCAACACGTGTGTAAACCTGCGACCGGGTAATTATGACCCACCTCAACGGCGACGTTGCTGCTTTGTGCCATATATTTTTTTATGTTTTATTTAGCTGTACTTATTTACGCTACTTTATTTTTAGATAACTGTCTAATATGGACCCGGAGGAACGTGAGCGTCATCGAATCATAGCGATACTTGAGGAATCTTCAGATACTGACGAAAATGAACCTTATGCATCTGATTCGGAACATGAAGATCACGTTAGTGTTCGTAGTCAAGAAAGTGATACTGATCATGAAGTTAGTGACAGTGAAGATGACATTCCACTGCAACAATTGCGTCAATCCAATTGACTACTGACGAAACTGAAGACGTAATCTCTTATTGTAAAAACTGCAGTGAAAGTCTAATTCAAAAAGACTGATTATATGAAAGTTCCTGATATTATGTGATTATAATTCCAAAGATATAAAGGTTAGGTAGTATAGATTTCATTTAAGTATAAGGTTTTAAGAAACGATATTGTTTTTTTTTTTATTAAAAAATATTAGAATACTTAGTTACATTTTGTTTCATAATCAATCAGTCTTAATGAAAGTTAAAAATAAAAATTATTTCATTTATTACCAATATGTTTTATTGCTGCTACTGATTATATATACTGTATATATTATAAATATCAAATTTTAAAAATTATAAATTATTTTATACTCTGCAAAATAGTAACAATTGTAACAGGGTCATAATGAACCACCTCAACGTTAGTGTTACTTTTTTCCGCCACAATGACGCCGGGTTAAATTTAGTTTAGTTTGTGAACAAGAGAATCGGCGCCATTTTTGCTACAGTATACATTTTCATTCATTCAACCGAATGACGCCCACCGCTCGACATCGGGTTCCCGCAAACACCGCCACTTCCACGCCATTCACACGGTCATCCATCCACCTTGTGCTAAGGCCTTCCAACACTACGTGTTCCGGTGCTCGTCGCTTTAGCGACGGTGTAACTAAAGTCGATACTTCAACTGTCGACCTTTTATCGATGCCGAAGAAATAGATGGATTGATTCTTAAAAAATACTGCTGCCTACAATTTTTCATAGATTATAGTTGAAGAGTTGAAAACAAATTATAGCAGTGGCTTTGTTCCTAGGAAAGGAAAAAACCTAGATCATTTAAAAACAAATAAATGTCACATACCTGACACTCCTAACTTCTTTGACGACATTGGTAATGCCTGTATCCAATAGAACAGGTAGTATGACAGACACCACCTCCTTGCCGTCTTTGCCCGTACTCACGTCTGCTGCACGAATACATAGCTAGAAATACAATATAATGAAAACATTAAAAATCTATTCACTAAAAAGAAAGTGGTATTTTGTCACTTATCTTTTTTAATTTGAATGTTACTTATATTGATTATTAGCATTATAGTAACTCGCGTCAAGTTCTACAGGTCCAAATTTCATTAGCTAGCGAAACTCCGCAGACGAGATGGGTATTGATATCTAAACACGATAAAACAAAAAGAGATGAATACGGTGATTTTTAGAGTTCCCTACCTCAAAAGGAAAAACGGAACCCTTATAAGATCAGTTCGTTGTCCGTCTGTTAAGAAGGGCCTTTTTCTCAGGAACGCGTGGAGTTGTCAAGTTGAAAATAATATCAAATAGGGCTGCAGCAGTCCCTTGAAGCAGTGAAAAATTAAACTTCTAAGTCAACGCAATCAAAAGATACGGCGTTTATATTCCGTTTATGCCGCATATTTTGACACTCGCAAGGGAATCAAAAGCTATAGGGTACTTCTCGTTGACCTAGAATCATGAAATTTGGCAAGAAGCAATGTCATGTAGCACAAGTAAAGGAAAAACTCCGAAAACCGTAAATTTGTAGTTATATTACATTTTTTTTTTCCTGATAAACTATCTACATACCTACAAATTTGTACGGAACCCTCAGTGCGCGGTCCCGTGGATCCCGGGATAAAAAGTATACTATGTGGTAATCCAGGTTATAAACTATCTGTATGCCAAATTTCATACAAATCCGTTCAGTGGTTTTGCGTGAAAGTGTGCCGTTATCATACCTTGGACAGCACAGTTGCAGTAGAGGTGGCGGCTTGTCTAGTGCCTTCGTGCACGTCATCCATAACTCTAAACAACTGCAGCCATATTGTCGGCAATTGTTCTAGCGACTCGTGTAGACTTGTTGCGCCTCTGTGGAAAAAAAAATCTAAGTTATAATTTGAAATTCGCTTCTTGTTTTGTAACCATTCAAACAAAAGTTAGAAGTTCTTGAAACATTTAAGTAATGCAAGAGTTTATAAAATAATCCTTTATTGTTTTATCAAAAAAATACCCGTCATGTATCTAATGTCGTCAGTTAATTTAATTTCACATCGTTAACCTTTTGAACGCCAATCACTTGTGTAATACGAACTTGTATACAAGTGATTGGCGTTCAAAAGGTTAAAAAACGAAAATGTCAAAAAGTTTCACATAAATTTTACCTCAATAAATCTGCAAGCGCATTACAGCAAGACATCCTCACTCTCCATTGGTTCGATGTAAGATTCGCTACTAAGTCGTCCAGGATCTGTTTGTGATATTTGTGTACCTAAAATAGAAGGACACTATCAGTGCATGTGTTCGTTTAGAGAAAACATTACTGAAAAAAGCTGGAATTGCTGGAATAGTGTCAGAACACCGAAAGAGGTTTTTCAAATATCATTAGGACCGGATTCTGCAATAATGCAGGACGCTGATAAAATTGTTCATAAACTGTCAACTTTAGGGGCGGGCCTCATTGTGCTATATCAAACTTACATCACAACCATGCTGTTTGTCGACAAAACTGGATCTTAAAAAGTGCAGCCATATTGTTGCACTTTTTGCTAAGTGTATAACTTACAGTAGCCATAGTGTTGGGTACGATGGCGTGCCAGATGCTCTGCATGGAGTTCTGTATACGTGGCGTGGGGTCGAACCGGTAGCGGTACAAACGAGGCACTATCTTAGGTAAGTGGTCCGATAGTTGGGCACCCGCTTGTAAGGCTATTGAGTGGAAACCGAAAGCCGCACCTAAAAAAAAACATTTATTCTATATATTAGGGACAAAAAACAAAACACTGATATGAAAAGGCATGGGATAACATGACACAAAGAAACTTCTGTTTCTAAGGGCTAATTTTACCTAAGTCAGATCTTTTATTCGTGGAATAAATTCACAAATTTTGTATGGAAACATTCTCAAAAATTTTAAACATTCTCGCAGGATACGACTCATACTAGGTATAAGAATTTGTCGAATTCGCACTTAATAGTTTAGCTTATCTGACGAGATAATGAATACTTTAGCTTCTGTCGAAGTTTTCAATAAAATTGCCATAAAGTTGTTGGATTGATTATTAAATACCCACAAATACACACAAGAAGTCGATTTGAACTTTAACTGACCTTTCTTAGAGTTCCACATAGAGTTGTGATGAGCTAGATGCATGAACTTGTAGAGTAGATCCGGTTGGTTCAGATCTGACGCGAGAGAACACAGCTCTTTGTAAGTAGATAGGTTGCCGCTGAAAAAATAAAGAGAGCAAGTCATTAATGCGACGAAATCAATGTATTTTATTTGAAAAAGTTAATATTGTGACTCTTATCATACTGAGATAAGGTTCAAAATAAAGTGATATGATCGTAGTATTGTAATTTCCACAAAAACTCCTTGGAGCTTTGCACCAAGAGAGTCATCTTGCACTGTTTGTCTAATCAATCAAGCTATCCATACATTCTTACAGCCGCATCGCATTACAATACAAAACATCCGGTTTGCGGCCCGACTGTAGAGTGCGATGGTTTAAATGTATGAAAGTAATTTTATTGCGATGCGACGCCCACTGTGCGTCAGCCTTAACATTTCCACTTACCCCAGTAGGAGCCTTCCCAGGCCTCAACCAGTTACCACAATTGAGGGTATACTATACCCATATCAGAATATCGTCTTTATAGATTATAATTTTGTCCTTTTCCCGAGTTATTTGGTGTTTGCGCAGCACGATATCAGTATAATTGAACGAAAATATTCCCACTTACCCAGTAGGAGCCTTCCCCAGCTGTCCCTCCTCAAATATTTTGGTATCCTCAGTGACCTGCGCGACGGATCGCTTGCCGCTCGTCAGCTGCTCTATGATCTGACCCACCAGCGCTTGTTTCTGACTCTCATCAGAGTTCTGGTATACGAGGGATAGACCTTTGCTGGCTACGTCTTGGACTATGTCTGTGGAGATAATAGTTGAATAGAATTTAGGGTTGACTTTCATCAACATTTTAAAAAATGGAATAGGTTTTCCTCCAAGAATATATCTATTTACTAATAAAACTGATTACTATTTAGTTAACAATTAGTTTGACATGCTCATGCGCAGGCGCATTTCAGTTCAAATGTATTGTACTCAAATACATTTGAATATATCCCCTCTGAATTCGAGATGTGATTAAACTAATATTTACGCAGGTTATTCTGTTTCAATAAAAACGTCAGATATTTGCACTGTGTAAGAACTAATGACAAATCAGGTTCACACGATTTTTTTTTCTTCGCTCGTATCGGCAAGAGCTTTATGTAATAGCACATGCCGTGAGTTAACACATGGATACTATTTAAACACATTATGTAAATATACAACTGTGTTTTGACCACTTACCGCTGTTCTCTGATAAGAAGTCCATGAACACATCTTGTAATATTTGCAGCTTGTTCTTGATAGGCTCACGTTCGGGACAATTCTTTAGCAGCGCCAGCAACCAAATACTTGTAGCCTATGGAAAGTCACGAATTAGAATACGAAGGTTTTTCTCAGAAAAAAATACTTCACAGACAAAAATGTTAAACAAAATATTATTCGCGACAGTAACAAGTATGTATTTTCAGAATTATCTATACATATAAAATGGTAAACTGACTGACTGACTGACTGACTGGGTGGGTGATATATCAACACACAGCCCAAACCGCTGGTCGTAGAGACATGAAACTTGGCGGGTGTGTTCTTTGTGAAGAGCAAGTATCCACTAAGAAAGGATTTTTGGGAATCCCACCCCTAAAGGGGTAAAATAGGGGATGGAAGTTTATATGAAAGTCCGTCATTTTTGAAGTTAGGATCTTCAAATTTTGTGTTTAGGCTGACGATTGAAAATTAATTTATACATGTCTCAACGTTTTTGATAATTCCACCCCCGAAGGGTTAAAATGGGGGATGAATTTCCTTCTATACGTACTACTATTATGTATTCTGTGGTATTGTTCTACCTGTCTGGAGTGTGGGTGTGGTTGTCTCCCGATTTTGAACAGTTCTTTGAGTAACCACTCTAATAACTGGTTGTTCTCCTTTAAAGCGTCCGTATTCTTTACTTTGGCCGCACCCTGTACATATAAAAATTACATTACTGCAAAAAAAACTGAAGTTAACAGAGTAGGTATAACGGTTGATCATTTTATTGGTAGACTATTCTACAAACAAATATTGAACCACACAATAAGTGAATTTGTAGTTAAAATCAATTACTCACAGACTTATCTTTATGTAAATAAAAACTCACCTCTTTAGGCAATTCAGTCCACAAGTCTCTGTTCTCATTTGAGTTTACTCCTTCAACACATAATACTAGTGACTCGCCGATTTGTAAATGGATTTCGAACTCTTTGCTCTACAAAAAAAAAAATATTTTTAAATAACGGCCTTCATTTGTTTGAATATCGAAGTTGTATTGGAAGCTATAGTTTCGAAGTCCATAGATCTTCCTTTAAAAACAAAAAATAAGCATAGTTTTACATTTTTTATCTTTAACTTCATCAACATCCGCCTAGCCTTTTTCCAACTATGTTGGGGTCGTAATTTTACATGGAGCGACTGCCTGTGTAACCTCCACAACCCAGTTACTGGGTAATACGATACCCCTTGGCAAGACTGCTTGTCAGAGTTTCGGGTTTCTGACTAAATTTAACTTATGGTAATAAATTGTCCATAAATAAATTACAAGGAATGATAATATAGGTTAACTTACATCTTTAGCCATTTGCAGGAATCCCATAATGATTTGTTTGGAAAAAGATAATCTTTCACCACAACACAGTAGGCCAAGCGTATACAGCGCCCTCTCTTTTAATTTAGACGGTAGTTTCGCATTCCCAACTATCTTAAACAACCTGGATAAAAAGGAAACTAATTTATTGCGAAAAAAGATTTGCTAACTGGAAGCTTAACGAAGCGTTTTAGTTGTTAAGTCATGTCGAGAAATAAAACATAGAGGTATATTAATATGAAATATAAAGAATAATATGAAATAAGTATATGTATTACACAAACAATAAATGAACTATATTTGAATTCAGAATCTTAGATAAATATCATGTTTTTGGAAAAAAAAAATCAATGTCATACGAGACAAAGTTCAAATTCCATTGCAACCAAATTTTTTGAAGTAATTTTTTTAATACAACTGGTGACCCAAAAATCAACGTAGAATGCATAATGCTTAATTAGATAGCTGAGCAAGTGACGATGGAATACATACCTATCAGCAACAGTAAACTTAGTGACATCAACATCATTGATATTCGTGTCACTCTTATTAATGTTGAAAGGGTTTTCGCTCTGTAACATCGCGTCCTGTTTCGTCGACGTGTCGGGTAGGGGCAGGCCGCTGCAGCGAGCGAGGAGCGATATGGACGAGCATGATGTACTGACGAGTAGGGTTTGTGTACTCGCTAGGAAGTTTGCTGCAAGATCACACAAAAAAATAATTTTATATAGTAAATATTTTTACTTATGAATGACTCCAGTCGTGGCTTCGATGTTACCGGAAGGAAAGCTACGCTTGAGGTCTATGATGGAATTAATGCGAAGAAGACCACTATTCCCCTTTTACTATAAACCATTCTCCCAAATATATACAAGCTGTAACTTAAATAACGCACAACCTCATAAGGGGTCATTGTACTCATCATTATGAACAACTTTTACTGTGGGACCATACCTGGAATGGCGAAAAAACAGCTGTCCCTACATTTTGACTAGTTATGCGAACATAAATGTAGGGAACAGCAGATTTTTTTTCGCGACCACTTTAGAGGTTGTGCGTTATTTAAGTTACACGTTGTACACAGCGTGTAACGGAAAGGGGGTATCAACCCTGAAGGAGGTGAATGTGCTCATGAAACTCAACAACTTTCCCCAAAGAAATATGAAAAAAAAATTTGGCCCTCCCATAGTAAATCAATCAGCTGGTAGTCAGTTTTGTAAGGGAGGGCCAAATTTTTTTTTCATATTTCGACCTATGTTCTTTGGGGAAAGTTGTTGAGTTTCATGAGCACATTCACCTCCTTCAGGGTTGATACCCCCCTTCCGTTACACGCTGTATATAGGGTGACTGGTAATTAGTGACCGATACTTAAACACATGATTCTACTCATCATTACAAACAACTTTTAGTATCGGACCAAATCTGAAATCGCGAAAAAAAAAGCTGCTGTTCCCTACATTAATGTTCGTACGAGTCGTCAAAATGTAGGGAACAGCTGATTTTTTTTTCGTTATTTCACTTTTTGTCCCATTATAAAACTTGTTTGTTGTCATGAGTAGAATCATGTGTTTAAGTGTCGGTCACTAATTACAAGTCGCCCTATATATAGTGTTTTTAGCAACTAGTTTGGGATCGGCTTGGTCTTCAGAATTCAGACAAACTAAATGACAATATTTTTATGTAGCAAATGCCACCTGACCCCCACAATCAAATTACTGGGCAGCATGATACACTAAAGATAGAATAGCTACTGTCGGTTATCGGCGTAGTCATAACGACCAAAATCATTGTTGTTTTTAATGAAAAGTTATGAAACACTTACCCAAAACAACAGCACCATCTTGATACGGCTCCCAATTAGCAGGACTAAATCCTTTCCCTCCAAACTTCCCCCTCTTCGCCAACACGATACATCTCTCACACATATTCGATAACGCCGACAAGTACCCGCACTGAGCCTCCAAGCTCTTATTATTCTGCCCCTGTACCGCGAACTCCTTTATCTCCTTATCTATCGCTGATTTCTCGCTAGTATTCACAGTGATTATCGCGTAGATGACCGCGGCTATGTCGCGAATGTCTTCCTTGGTACTGGTTGTGAATAGGTTGCGTAGAAATGGTTGGAGGCTCGTGTATTTGGAGGCCATTTTCTCGGGTACGCAGCCCACGATGTCAAGGAAACATGATAGTGGCATTATTTCTGGGGATAAAAGGAATTTGTTATGTGTTGTGCTTGGTAAAGAACTTATACGAGGTGGAGACGACAACACAACAATAAATTAAACTGCGAATATCTAATGCCGACCCAGTCAGCATAAGAAAATGCAATCAAATATACAGCGTGTAACGGAAGGGGGGTATCAACCCTGAAGGAGGTGAATGTGCTCATGAAACTCAACAACTTTCCCCAAAGAACATAGGTCGAAATATGAAAAAAAAATTTGGCCCTCCCATAGTAAATCAATCAGCTGGTAGTCAGTTTTGTAAGAGAGGGCCAAATTTTTTTTTCATATTTCGACCTATGTTCTTCGGGGAAAGTTGTTGAGTTTCATGAGCACATTCTCCTCCTTCAGGGTTGATACCCCCCTTCCGTTACACGCTGTATATGAAATATAATATATATATATGAAACAGCTATATAACATATATGAAACAGCTTAGTCACTGGAGCTATTCAAATATTGGCAAAACCCATAGTCAGCTCATCAATACTATTTAGTTTATTTGAATTTTATTTTTTTTTATTTCGATGTTAGGATTTATTTGATAGTTCCAAAATACTAGTAAGCATTACTGTATTGCCAATATTTTCATGTTATTGTCATCTGCACATTTTATATTACTACCAGCTGCGCCCCGCGGTTTCACCTGCATAAGTGCCGATCCTGTGGGAATATAGCGATAAAAAGTATCCTGTGTTAATCCCGCTTATAAGCTATCTGTGTACCAAATTTCATCCAAATCCGTTCAGCCGTTTGAGCGTGAAGAAATAACAAACATACACACGCACACGCACACACAAACTTTCGCCTTTATAATTTAGTGTGATATTGTTTTGAACGTGACGCTCACTACGAGACAAAAATATTGGCGCATAATGACCATCCAATCAGCCAGTTCAAATGCCTCGTTTGACCTTTCAAATGACCTTTACTCACTCTGGCTCACTTGACTGTTGCCCAAGTCTGACACCCGAACTGACAATCTAAGAAATGGACTGTGGAATAGAGGCACATGGCACATTTTAGCTTGGTTTCTAAGCCACATCTACAATGTCTCTGAGAGGTATTGCAGATCTCCACATCCTGCGACGACCTTTTACCATCCATCGGGTGAGCTGTCAGGTTGTTTCCCATTCAATAACACCAAAAGTCATACTCGACATATATCCACGTGCACTGATGACGCAGTGCTTATATTTCAACTAGCAATACCTCCATATTCTCCGTCCATCGGCGGAACGGAGTAAACAATAGAAACCGACATCCCAGAAACCTCAATATCAATCTAGAATCTAAATACCTGGACTAGCATTCAGCAGCGACGTTATCATGGTGAGATACCGCTCCAACACTTCCGTGTCTAACAAGTTATCGTAGAAGTACTTCGAAAGGAGCGGCGACGTCGCGTTCGGGTGGTTCGAGCAGTCCTTCAGTTTAGCGTCGCGGTTCAGACACATTCGCATGTAGCGGAGGATCTAAAATGAAAATAAATTATTTAATCTATAAATAGGATATCAGAATCGCATTTATACGTCGTGTTTTAAAAGATAAATAAAATAAACTATCTAAATAAGCGCACGCACAAACACGCGCTACCTCACTGCGATACATCGCGGGCTGGTTGCTGGTTTACTTCGATCCTAGCATGTGCGTGCGTGTCTGTTAGTATGCATTTTACATGTAGATGACATCGAGGTACACACACAACCGCGAGGTATCGCAGTGAGGCATCTTCGGTATTTAATTACCGTAAGAAACGAACACAGCGTTTGAGGAATGCTAGTAAGCTTATGCCCCGCAAAAATAGAGAAAAAAAAAAAAAACAATTGAATATCACAAATTGCTCACCTCCTGATAAGTCGTAGGATGGAACTGCAACACTTGATTCCCGATAACGAACCTATGTTTAGCATTCGACCCCTTCTTTCTCTTCTGCATTTGATCCCACACGTAATTCACTACTTCGTTAAACTTCGGCACTTTCAACTCTTGATTCCCGGGTGCTCTGTCCTTGTCTTTCTTAGAGGAATTCTGGTCTATATTGACGGTTGCCGAGTCTTTCTTCGATACGTTGAATACTGCGTCTTCTATTTCACTTGGCCGCGATGTGCCGTATAGGCATTTTAACGCTTCGTTTGAAATGTCGTCTTGACTAAAGAACATTAAAAATATATTTAAATAAAAAAAAAGAGTTTTGAGAGATCAACCTGAGAAGTACCTCATTATAATTTCTAAATTCAAATTCAAATTTCATTCCCTCAAGCTCAATTTGTGGAGATAATTTACCGAGCCTCCACCAGGTTTTGGGCATACATTGAAAAGCGTACTTTATTCTCAGTGACATAAAGTTGTATGAACATCGCCGCAGACCTTCAACGACTCCTAGAGCGTCTTCGAACGTGGTACTGTGTGCTCATTTGCACTTTAAAATACTGCTCATAAGGTTAATATTATTAAATATTACTAAAGTTTCTTACCTGTCTCCACTGGCTAGTAACAACAGATATCTGGCCGGAACGTAATCTTGCGGGAACACAGCGGCTGAGTACCTCATGGCGATATAGCGGATCATTGGCTCTTCACTGTGCATGTAGCTGTAAAATGAAAAATACATTAACACGTTCACGCCGGGGCCGATTTTCATTTGTTTCGCTATGAGGCGGCGCCGCCCGATAGGACAGTTTAGTGCGGGTCACCGGTGGGCCGCGCCGCCCGATGAGAGTTTAGTATGGGCCACCGGTGACCCGAGCCGGCGTGAACGTGTTAAGAATAACCTACGTCAAATTCGCCAAAGTCGTCATATTACACGTATGTTACTTTGATTAAATTGGGGATAATTTGTTGTTGAATGAATTGTCGCTACATAACTCAGTAGAAGTTCTTTATTTACAAAGTTTGTAGCTTCTCGTGACGGGGACTTTAGAACTATAATTCATCACATTACAGCATTTTTTTTTGCAGCAGCAATTTTATTTATTGTAGGTCTGCTGGAACACATTTCTTAAGAAATAAGCATGTCGTATCTGTATCAATTTTACTGTGTGTACATAAATAATAAAATAAATAAATAAGTAAATATAATTATGACAAATACTGTGGGTTAATACTGTGTATGTATTAAGTTGGCAAGCTTTTATATAAATAAATAAAGGAGAACTTTTTACTATAAACAATCGCATCAGAAATCAACTGCACTTGGAACGCGCTCAGAGACCGCTAAGTCATGTCCTCAATAATTCTATTTCAAAAATTACTTATCAGATGTTAATACTTTTAACTTTTTGCTAAACTTAAGTCTAATATATTGTAAACCTACAAATAACTGTTTTCGGTCCTGCACGAAGTGTAATTCAAGCTATATTAAACAGTGAAAATAGCTCAAAGTGCCGTATCATCAGTGACTAGCCCGCGAGTGCACAGAAATCTGACGCTTGTACGAAAGCTTTAAAAGTGAAAGTCCTGCGTATGCGCAGTCCTCATCGCGCTATCAGTGCTACCAACCGCCCGGCGGCAAAGTTCGTGGTGTGTTCCAGTGACAAATATAAGCGAACTGTTTGCATTAGTGCATGGGACTAGTGGCGCCACCCCGACCGTAAACATTGCTGACCCCGACTGTAAACAGTACTGATTATTTATTATTATTTTTTTAATTACGCGAATTTTAGCACTGCTATCTATTATATTGCGCTTGCTGCTATATTCCAAGAAACATATTTTTTTTTTTTCATCTTTTTATTTACGCCAAGATGATGCGTTCACCGGATAGCAAAATAAGCAAATCGAACCCTGATTTGTGCACGGCTAATGAGCCGGGTACCAATGTTACCCAGAGAAAACGGAAGCAGCCTGACTGTGAGCTAACCCAGGCTATTGCTTTGCTGTCTGCTGAGTTGAAGAAGAATATTGGCGATCTCCGAGCTGATATGAACAACCAGTTCACGAATATTAATGCGAACATTAACAACCTTCGGGAAGAGTTCAATACTTTGTCTCTTACTTCGGCACTAATTCAAAATGACGTTAAGGAACTGCGTGCAGAATACCTCGTTATTAAAGAAAATATGACACAGTTGGACACAAAGCACAACGAATTATCTCAGACTATTACGGAGTTGAAGTCTACAGTTAATTTCAACTCGGATAACTATGTGGATTGCGAAAAACGTCTGAAAGAGTTGGAGAGAAATGTGAATAACTCAGCAGCCTCGACTATTGAATTATTGGAAAGAAAGATCGATTCTTTGGAGCAACAGGCAAGGCAGTGTAACGTTGAGATAGGAAATATGCCGGAAAGGCGCGGTGAGAATTTAATTACCATATTACAGTCCATTGGTTCAGCACTAAACATGTCTTTAACTTCGAAAGATATAATATCCATTCATCGAGTTCCACATGCGCATTCGCAAAATAATCGTCCGAAGAATGTCATAGTCAAATTTACGTCTAAACTAATGCGTGACAATGTTCTCAGTGCATACCGGTTATCTAAAGGACTGACTTCCGATCGCATAGGCCTGTCTGGTGCGCCGTGTCGCATTTATATGAACGAACACCTAACGCTGCGAAACAAGGAGTTGTTTCGAAAATGCCGTGCAGCCGCTATGTCAAACAAGTTCAAGTTCGTGTGGGTCAGGAATGCAACTGTCTTGGTTAAGGAATCTGAAGATTCCTCCACGTTCGCGATACGTACGGAAGATGACATATCCAAGAAGATTAAGCCAAATCCCATACCTACAACTACGGCTACGGAATAAGCCTCTTGCATGGGTTCAGCCACCTGTCACAACTAGGTATTTCGATATGTATTTATATGTCTTTTATGTATTTTTATGCTTTTTTGGCTTACTTTTTATCTTAATATTTTATGTAACATACTTTAAACGGCTTATAACATTAATTAAGTGCCAAACATCCAGCGGCATTAAGTACCTACTTTATTTTTGCCTTAACATGTTGTACTCATTGATCTCTCTATTTTCAATCTTTGTTGCTTTATTCACGCATACTTTTTGTAAACCGTCACGGTGGTTCTTAAATTTACGTTGCAGATCTTCCAATTTACCACTTAAAAGTAATACTCAATTGTCTAATAATTTGATAAATGTTGGATAATCTGTCAATCTATTATCAAAACTGTCGGGGGATCAGGACCAAACTGAACACATTATACATTAATATATTATCGCATGCATACGATATCATCATTTTGACTGAAACTTGGTTGACGCCGGATATTTCCGATAACGAATTTATTGATTCTCGATACACAGTTTTCAGACACGATCGCGATAGAACAGTTTCAAATAAAAAAGACGGGGGAGGCGTCCTAATAGCTGTCTGCAAAGATCTTATTCCATCTTGTGTCACACTGTCACCCCCATTAATCCTACCAGAACATCAAATAATTAAGGTCCCCTTTTATGCTAGTAAAAATCTCCTTGTTTGTGCCACTTACATACCTCCAAACACCTCAGAAGAAATGTATGTAAATTTCATTAATTCATTATCCAAATTATTTGAGGATCCCTGTATAGAACACATTATTTTAACGGGCGACTTTAACCTACCTGAACTTAACTGGATTAATGCAAACTCATACATGGTGTGTGCCACTAATAACACCTATTCAGATACTAGTAGGCATCTACTAAACTTTTGCTCACGATTTGACTTGAATCAATTTAACAATCTCAATAACTGTAACGGACGTATTCTCGACCTGTTTTTTTGTAATACACATGCTGTCGCTTATAATCCTAATACTCCTATTCTACCTATAGATACCCACCATCCTTCATTTTATATACGAATACCATTCAAAAAACCCTCCCGAATGCCTAAACAGTCAAATATAAAATCACTCAATTATCACAAATCGAATTACAATGCAATAAATACAGACATCGGAAATGCTGATTGGAACATCTTACTTGACAATTTACCACCCGATGAAGCCGTATCTAGTTTTTACGAAAAAATATACGAAATTATTAAATTACATACTCCCACTCACAACCCTAAAAACTTTAAATTCCCACGCTGGTTCACTAAATCTCTTTTGCATTTATTTAAAATGAAATCTCGAACGTGGATTAAGTGGAAGAAATATGGAAACATTAGTGACTACGAACTGTTTTCTATTTACAGAGCAAAATTCAAAAAACACGCAGACGTATGTTATAAACAATATATGAATTTTATAGAGGACAGCGTGGCAACTAACGTTAAAGCATTTTGGACTTACGTTTCTAATCGCAACTCCACGAATAGTATTCCAGCTACAGTTCACTATCTCCAACAGTCTTCCAATGACCCTACTACTACTTGTGACTTGTTCTCAACCTTTTTCCAATCCGTTTACGAACGGTCTACTTTCGATCATAAGTCTTGGGTACCGCCTCCCGCTAATCCTGATAACGATATTAATCTTTGTAATTTGCAATTTCCTTTAGACAAAATTCAAAAAGAACTTAGATCACTGGATGCCTCTAAGGGTCCTGGGCCAGATGGTATTCCTCCGATCTTCTTAAAAAATACTTGTGACACATTGTGCATTCCCTTGTTTATATTATATAATAAATGCCTTGCCGGTGGTGTATTCCCTGATGTCTGGAAACGAGCAAACATTGTTCCAATCCATAAATGTGGCTCTAAGAGTGATGTATCTACATATCGTCCAATCTCGTTGCTGTCGGGGCTTTCAAAACTCTTTGAAAGATTAGTGCATAATGAGATATACCCTTTCATTCAACGTGTAATATTAAAAGAACAACATGGGTTCGTCAGAGGAAGGTCCTGCATAAGCAATCTCCTTATTTTCACAACACATCTGTTTGAAGGCATAGACAAGAGGCAGCAAATTGATGCTGTATACACAGACTTCCAAAAGGCGTTCGATAAGGTAGATCACAAGCTATTGCTCAATAAAATCGCATTCAACGGCATTAGAGGAGATTTACTGCGTTGGTTCGTGTCGTATGTCACTAATAGGACCCAGAAGGTTGTCATAAATGGGTTTGAGTCTCATACGATAAAGGTCACTTCAGGAGTCCCCCAAGGGTCAATTTTAGGGCCCCTTCTTTTTATCTTATTCATCAACGATATCAAAGATTGCTTTAAGAATTCAAAGTTCCTATTATACGCGGATGATTTGAAAATTTACAAAAATATTGCTGTTCAAACCGACTGTTTAGATTTGCAGAAGGATCTTGACTGCTTCTCGGAATACTGCAGTGTCAATAAGCTTCACCTTAGTGTCTCTAAATGTTACAGCATTACGTTTACTAAGAAAAAACATGTGACGAATTTCAATTACCTTCTTGGAAACACTGCCCTAAACAAGGTTTCATCCCTCCGTGACCTAGGCGTAAATCTTGACTCAAAGCTTCATCTTGACACCCATGTAGACAACATAGTCAATAAAGCTTATAAAATGTTTGGTTTCGTAATGAGAGCGTCTCGAGAATTTCATCGGCCTTCTACCTACTTACACCTATATAAATCAATAATACGGCCACAACTTGAATACGCAGTACCCATTTGGAATCCTTATTACAAAAAGTACGTTGAGGTCATTGAGTTAGTCCAACGTAAGTACCTACGTACCATGCATTACCGATGCTGTAAAACCAAAATGTCATATCAATTATTGCTTGAAAAATATAACCTCATGACCCTACAATCCCGTCGCACCCTACTTGAAATGTTGACTCTGTTTGGTATATGCCGTAATAAATTTGATTGTACTGATCTTGTGAACAGTTTGTGCTTCCTGATCCCTCGTACTGTAATCGGTAGAGAAGTTCGTTCGAGATGCCTATTTGCTACTTCATTTTGTCGAACTAACTCAGGCGCTCGCTCGCCGTTACATCGCCTGGTAGACACCTATAATAAACGGTTTGGCTCTACTGACATTATGTTTCTCAGGAAAGCTATATTTAAGAGTGAAATTACAACTATTTTAAGAGATCATAACGCTGGTAATTAGTTAATAAGTGCTTTTTTTTTTAATTTGTTCTTTTTTATTATCTTTTTTTTATTTCAGTGCTTTTTTTTAATTTGTTCTTTTTATTTATTTCTTTTATTTAAGTGCTTTTTTTTAATTTGTTCTTTTTTATTTATTTTTTTTATTTAAATGCTTTTTTTTAATTTGTTAATTTGTTTTGCTAACATCTAGCTATTCTGTATAGTAATCTGTGGATAACGTCTTGAGTAGTGTATTTGTTACTTTTATTATAAGTTTCTATATTGTGTGCCTATTATGTAATATACTGCTGTTTGTTATTCCTATCAAATAAAATAAAAATAAAAATAAAATAAAACTTACTGGTCCAACAAAGCGAACAGCGCCAACGCCTGCGGTTCATCGAAGGGGCTGTTCTTAGCGCTCTCGTCCACATCCATCGTGTCTCCCTGCGAGGTACCGGCCGCTGGGGCAGTCGGAGCTTCCGCTTTAACTGTATACATAAATTGGAAAGAGATGGAAATCAAATGTGAAACAAGTATCAGGGACTTTTATTTGGGTTCCTTCTATTAAATCATCGTAATCCAATCCTAAGCGTCTATTATAGAGACAAAAACCGGCCAAGAGCGAGTCGGATTCGCGCACGAAGTGTTCCGTACGATTATCTATAAAAACGGCAAAAAAAATCATGTCTGTGGTATGGGAGCCCCCTTAAATATTTATTTTATTCTGTTTTTTTAGTATTTGTTGTTATAGCGGCAACAGAAATAGATCATATGTGAAAATTTCAACTGTAACTACCACGGTTCATGAGATACAGCCTGGTGACAGACGGAAGGAACGAAGGACGGACAGCGGAGTCTTAGTAATAGGGTCCCGTTTTACCTTTTGGGTACGGAACCCTAAAAACATGCTGCAGGTGAAACGATGGTCAGATTGAATCACAGAAACAAATGACGTACGCGTACGTTCGCATTGATAGAGATTATCACCCGCCTTTAGCAGTCCACTAGTAGACATAAGGGTGCGTTTCCACCGAAGCGGAGCTGGGCGGAGCGGAGCGGAGACGTGTAGGAATCGTCCAATCACAGACGAGACGAGTGACGCGATGAGGATTTCAACCATTGTGATTAGTCGATTCCTGCACGTCTCTGCTTCGCTTCGCCCAGCTCCGCTTCGGTGGAAACGCACCCTAAGCCTCTTGAATCGCACGCCATTTATTATTTTTTATTTTTTTTATTATCAGTACAATAAAAGCTTTACACTATTCGGATTTCAAAACCTTATAATACTATTTTATAAAGTAAGATAGCTGCATTCGAGACAGGCTCTGATAATATGCTTTGAACAAAACCAACATCTATCAAATTAATTTTGAAGGTATTCAACAGCGCCTCTCTAGCAGCTCGGGTCCTGACGCACTCCACCAACAACACGCCATTTAAATCGATCCTCGGCTAACTCAGCCAGCTGTTACTAGCCTCCACCGTCAGTCTATCTAGTCTGAGGGCGTCCGACCTAACGTTTGCCGATTCGCGGTATTCACTCAAGAACACATAGGCAAATAATTACGCTTAATGGCGCTTGAGTCCTCGCCTGCGGGGTATAGGGGCGCGGGTGTATGACGAGAACGGGGATCCGCAGGGTAATTGCGTATCACACTATCAGTAGCAATGGGTTTCATTTTGACAGTTCAACAACATTCATTGCGTTATTTACGTTGTTGCGCAGACACATTTTTCGAACTTATGGAGCAATGAATTAGCAATATGCGTCAAAATGATTCAAATTGAGAGTAATAGTGTGTTACGCAATTGGGGTGCGGGAGAAGTGCGGGCGCATAACCCGCAGATGAGGTCTCAATTATGCGGTTTGCCTGTAGTCGTATATCGATAAATGTATAATGATTTTTAAAAGAAGAGTAAAAGAACACTATCTTTCCACTTCATCATAGTTGTGTATGTATTTATTATTTTGATTACGTGATATTTATTAACTTCATAGTGATATTTATTTTAGAAGTAAGTATGTATGTATGTTAGTATGTATGTATGTATGTATGTATGTTTGTATGTATGTATGTATGCTTATTTGTATGTATGTATGTAAGTATATTCTCATTGTATTTGTTTAGTTTTTTAAGTGAATAATTGATTACGATTTTATGTATTCTTTTTGTCTCCTTTACTCTTTCACACGCTGTCTACATCTCTCTATCTAATGTCCTATCGCAGGTATGCTGGAAGAGATTTCTTAAGAAATAAGCATCACCTTTGTACCTATTTTTCTGTTCTGTTTTTTCTTGTCTGTTTATATATGTGTGTACATAAATGGTAAAATAAAATAAAAATAAATAAAATGAATGGTCAGTAACCATAAAAAATTCTCTGTCCTACCTTCAGCATTGATCTTGAAGCCGGCCGCCATCTCGAGCAGTGCATCCCTTAGCGCAGTCCTCATCTCGGGCAGAGCTTCCGGTATCTTCTTCACTAGCTCTTCTAGTAATGCGAACTGATTGGTGATTGTATCAGGACACTTCATTGCCAAGCGACCTGAATGTTGAAAAGATATTTTGATCTTTTGCTACAAGAATACAACAACAAAGAATAACGTGTTCAAAGACGCTTAACACTAGAAGCGCGGGCGTCCCAAATTTGACCCATTTCGATGTTCTTCCTGCCCTATTTAATGTTTTATTATGCATAGAATCCTAATTTTTTATGACTTTTTATGAAATGTGATCATTATTGTTTATACGAGTATAAACAATAATGATCACATTTCAAAAAAACACACAGTTTAAAACATTAAATAGGGCAGGAAGAACATCGAAATGGGTCAAATTTGGGACGCCCGCGCTTCTAGTGTTAACGAAGCTGAGGGTAACTTATACTCCCCGTCGTTGTGATGTTTTTTGTACTGGAAACCTTCTGGTTAACGATATATTGACGGTCAAAGTTCTAACTTTTTTTTAATAAAACCAGTTTTAAATTAATCTTACAACTTAACTTTACAGGAGTTGAAGAGCGTTTCCCCCACAACTCCTGTACCGTTGTAGGTATGCCCATAAGTAGTCTTTCGCGAATTGCAACATTGCGTTGCCTTTTAAACAGTTATTTTTCACGCCAAAAATAAAGAGTCGTTTCCCAGCAATAACTTCTGCTCAATGATACTTAGCTTAATGTGCAGAATCCGGAGATAACGGCCATGTGACGGGTATTTTTACACCCTGACTATATCGGGCCTTTCTTTTCAAATATTTGTTATTCGTTTCAAATCTATGACTTCACATTATAGTTGCAAGACTAGTTAACATTTAGAGGGGCCCGTGGCAAAATAATAACAGCCGCACAGGTCGATCGATCAGATTAAACAACGCTTGCCGCGGTTGGTCTGTCGATGGGTGAACATCTTTACATACCGAGACGCCTCCGTGCCTTGGAAAGCACGTTAAGTTGTTAGTCCCAAGAGTTACCAAGAGTAGTATCGTATTACCCAATAACTGGGTTGTGGAAGTCAGATAGGCAGTCGTTCCATGTAAAATACTGGTATTCAGCTGTATCCGGTTAGACTGGAAGCCGACCCCAACATAGTTGGGAAAAGGCTAGGCAGATGATGACTACGTAAAATTATTGTTATCATCAAAAGTTTTATCATTTACTGGTGAGGACTTACCTAAACACATGTAGGCCTTAGGATGCTGTTCAGTATGCTCGTCAGATCTGATGAGTTTTAGCAAACCCTGAAGGAATACTGTTGCTACCTTCTTCAGTTGACTCTCGTCACCACTGTAATATATGATTACCATTTAATACCAGCAACATAAAACCTACTGAAAGGGGGCCGTATTAGGAAGTGTCAATAAGTGAACACGCTTATACAAGGTGTAACTAAAATAAAGCACAACCTCTCAAGGGGTCATTGCACTCATCATTATGAACAACTTTTACTATGGGACCAAACCTGAAATCGCGAAAAAAAATCAGCTGTTCCCTACATTTATGTTCGCATAACTCGTCAAAATGTAGGGAACAGCTGATTTTTTTTTCGCGACTTCAGGTTTGGTCCCATAGTAAAAGTTGTTCATAATGATGAGTACAATGACCCCTTATGAGGTTGTGCGTTATTTAAGTTACAGCTTGTAGACACCGAATTGGCTTGAGTCGGTCAAAAAGAGCTTTGTGCCCATGCAATAAAAGCGCAAAAGACGGCAGTCTCGTCTGGTCGTCTCAGGTCGTCCGAAATGAATGGAGGCCATTTAGTTCGGAGGACGTTAGTCGACTCGAGCCGATTCCGCGTTAATAAGTTGTCACTCGGATTAATACAGCATGCTTTTTTTTAGCGGCTCATAATTTTTACAGGTTGTTCCACCCATGAATATGAATAACTTTCACTATGGAACCAACTCTGAGATCACGAAAAAAAATCAGCTGTTTCATACATTTTGGTCAAGTAGGTATTGAACTTTTGTATTAAACAGCTGATTTTTTTTCGTGATTTCAGAGTTGGTCCCATAGTGAAAGTTGTTCATGATATTCATGAGTAGAACTGCCTGTAAAAATTTGGAGCCTGAAAAAAAGACCGTCCAGTATAATGAGGGCCTGATTTAATATGTCCAAATAGTCACTAAACGCTGGATAAATTAAAAAATGGAACAGAATTTGTATGGAATGATCTGCCAAGTTAGTAACGTTAGTAAGAACTTAATCGTAGGTCGTGATAAGGTTCACAGTCTTTATATTTCTTTAACGATAAAGGGATAGTGCTATTCGTCCTATAATAACATTTTAAAATAAGAACTCACCTATTTATGACGTTTAGAAGAAACACTAGCGCCTGGTTACGTAGTCTTGTATTTGTGTTCGGATCAAAAAGCGACGAAAATACAACCTGCAAAAATCGATTGTTATGAACACTTTTTTTAATGTTTTGTACAGCTGTAAAAAACAATATAATTTACAAAACCTCTTTCTCCGCTTTTAAGTTTGAAAGACAATTAAGTTAAGCTATAGAAAGGCATATAAAAATATTTACCTGTACACAATGAGGGAACATTATTGCTGGTCCAGTCGCCTTGTTTAAATACTGTATCAGTTTCAAACGCAGTCTTGTGCAAGCGGGTACCTAAAAATTTTGTATTTTAACATAACATTCTACAAGTAACTGGTATTCTACATCACGACTGTGATTTCTAAAGGCCGAGGTGAACCTATAGTAACTCCAATTTTGTTGTAAGAATTGGTCATACCTTGCGATCATCTGGAGCGACCTTCATGCCTCCCCATGTGCCCAAATATAAGGAGTATAATGGAGCCACTACTGAGGGCTGAGACCAGTCCACTGAACTGAAACAAAGTTGAAATATAATACAATCAAATAAAATAATCAATAAAATAGCAAGTTTCTAGTTACCTGTAAGTTTCAACATTTAATAAATACAAGTTAATTTCATTAATTATAGGGAACTGCATGCTTTTGAAGAGGGGTCCTAGAATAGAACCGTGTGGGACCCAACCACCACAGAACTAAATACGCGTTGTAAAACAAAAAAGGCCTGAGTAAAATTATAATGGACATTCCGATCTTTTTTAAACCAGAAAAACAACATTTTTCAAATGATAATGTATAAATTTCGAACATTATTTACCTGTTAACCCTTATGAGCGGACTATTCGCGTGGTTAGCAACACTGAACCTTGAGTCCGCAGCGGCAACGATCAACGTCAGTAGGGTGTCGTTCATGTTGAATATATCCTTGCCTATGAAGTTCACTATAGACAGCTTCATCTGAAAATTACTTATGTTTAATGACAGACCAACCACCTGTTATATGCTTAGCATTATTGATATAAGTAAAGCTAAAAAGTAAAGTATACCTAGCAAACTTTATTCAAATAGATTGCTTAAACCTACAGTAACATACTGCACGACCAGTGGAATTAATCAGAATAAACAGACATAGACGCAACACAAATTTTAACTTTTACGCAGATATAACAATAGGGGTCACGCTGAATCGAGTGCGTTAGTTCTGGATGTCTGAAGGAGGACATCGTCGTCGAGGTAGACCACGGCGAAGGTCGTGCGATAATCTGATCATGTTTGCGGAACCAAGATGGCCAGCTATCACACAAAATAGAGAGATTTGATTTGAGGAAAACCCAGCAGTGGGGCACAATGTAAACAAAAAAGAAGATATGCACATAATATCTATGAATATGCTTTTGAAATTGAATGTACACTGTACAGACGCCAGCACATCAAGCCACCCGAAACTGTCAGATTTTCCCAATTAACTTTGAACCTTATGCCTTAGCGATAAAGTTGAAAATCTATTAAAGAAATCTGACAGATTGTAGTAGCTTAATGTGCTGGCGTCTGTACATTGAACCTTTTATTAGTAACAAAAAATAAGTTATTCATACCTCTTCAAGCTGGTTCGGATTCAACTGATTCTTGGCAACAATACGTTTGTAAGTCTTCATACTCATACCAGGCGGTACTTGAAACTCACTCTCACCAGGGTTTGGTAAAGCCCTAAAGTAAAATAGATTTATGAAAATCAATACAGCACATATCTTTTTTTGACCATGCTTTACATGCTCATAAATAAGGAAGTCATCTAAATAGGCTTCTCTTTACATTTGCTAATAGAATGCAAAAAAATATTTTTTTTTTTAATTGTAATCATGCATTAAAATTTATATCCAGAAAGTTTACATTAAATAATAAAAGTATTTTCACCTAACCAGGAAATAATTCCTCGCTATTTACATTTACAGTGGTACTTGGTGAAAAGCCGAGGCATAGTCTAGTTACTGGTTTTCAAATTGAAATATTTCAAAAAAGAATAACACAAATAGTTTGTTAAGGCAAAATGTTACCTGTATGGTAGGAGTAGAACATCAGTGGCAAACTTGAGTATCAAGTTAGCAACTTTTGGTTTCTCTTTCAAGTTCAGATCAGTTTCCTTGATATTGCCCAGCAGTGGCATGACTAGCATCAATATACTGTAACAAATAAATTAATTATTTAACCTGTGTAGTCCCACTGTAAGCAATGAAAATATATTTAGTGTAAAAGGTCACAGGCCACTTAAAAAACAATAATGGTGGTTTTCATAAAACAAAGCAATTTGAGGGAATTCGGATGGCTGTGCTGATTGTGGTATAATGCAAATTTTTTTTTATATGTCGGTATAGGTAAGTAATAAGGGGCTGGTGTCCGCAACTCCACGTCAATGCGTGTATTTTGCGTACGGAAAATAATTCTTTGTATGTAAAAAGGACTTTTCCCTGCAGGGGGCAATGGTTTTTAATTACAGTATTTTTAATTTATAAGTTAAGCCTTAGGCTAAATTTATACTATAGGCTATAAGCCGACCACTTAACTGAGACATTGCCTGAGGTAGCAACGCGGTGCGGGAGGGGTGTGGTAACATAATGCGAGAGCTCGGTGATTCGTCAACTTGTGACTACGATCACCCCTCCCGAACCACGCAGCTACCTTAGGCAATGTCTCAGTTAAGCGGTCGGCCTATACTAAAAGATATTAAAAAAATTGAGAATGGTCCCCAGCAACATCCTCAGTTGAATATGCTTTAGATCTATCTTCAGATTCTTTGGCTTAGTATTATTTTATGTATGCAAAATATTAAATTATCACCCATCCTGATGTCCCTGAGGTTTATTCTCTATGGCTTGTAGCAGAGAGGGAGCCAAACTAAGCTGTTGTTCACGAGGCAGTCTTGGGAAACCCATAGTGATGTATATGATTGAGAAGTTCTGAAACAAACAGTTTGATAATGAAATTATTACCTTAGTCTTTTGGAGATAAAATTGATTTTTCATAACATTCTTATCTGAAGCTGTATTTTTTTAGATACAGTGGAAACTCGATTAACCAGACTAATTGTTGTCGTTAGGGATTCGGATAATCAAAAATCTGGATAATTGAATTTATGGAGAAAAGTGGGTTTTGTGCATACAGTACATACATAATGTTATGTGTTTATTAAAAAAAACAATTACATATCAATGAAAACGAATGTTTATTAAGAAATGATTAAGAGATACATTTTTCAACATACGATGTATGCACTTATTGGTTGTGGTTGGTCATGGTTGATAGTCTGGATAATTGTGAAGCCATATAACTGAGGGCCGGATAGTTGAGTTTCTACTGTATTCATAAGTTACTTTGCATCATGTCCAAAATGACTAAGCATAAAAAACTGACCTTTTGAAGGATACCTCTAGAAATAATTGAAATGGAGCCAATATTTAGCCAAATAGTGTTCTCCTATACTTCTATGTAACCATTATGGTGAATAAACCTTACAATATTATAAATATAGACTTACAATAATAAAGCTATTGGAAGTTGGCTCCTTGTACAGCTGTAGCAGTGTCTGCACCGGCAGCTGCACATCAGCACGGCACTTCACTCTCTTGTTCACATGCACAAGCAGCTCCATCACTTTGGTACGCACCTACCAATGACATGTTGAGTTATCAATCAGGAGATGACATCAAAATATTGGAGAATTCATAAAATCAATACAGTTAGCATGGTAACTATGTATCTTCTGTAGATAAATACAATTGATTTAGGAGAAATAAGACCTTCAAATGCTAACTTAAATTTTTGGCCGATAGGAGCATCCTTTATAACTATAAATAGCAGGCTTTTGAGGCTATATCAACATTAGCCTGGGTAATGTTGAAATTAGGCAAATGAAAACGCTGTAATTTTTACAAAGAACAGCTAGAACTGAACAGTCATCCTCTCACTGTAATTTTATGTAAATAAAGCCACTCAGACCTGTTCATGAGGAGATGACAACTTCAATATCACAGGCGGAAGAAACCGGCCCAGACAACTCTCGAGTTGGTCATCACTATCCGCGTTACCTAGACGCAGAAAGACTCGATCCAGAAGCACTGGAAATAATAACACAAAGGCTTTAAAATGCTAACAAACAGCCGGTGGATGCAAGCTAGGTTATCGCGCATTTTAACACGTTTTTTTATCACCTACAGTAATCTGTTACTTACACAAATCGTTGGAACAATCGTTCCCACTCTCCGTTACTTCCATTTCAGACATTTTTGTGGTTTTAATTCACAATAACTTCAGAAAGTTTGTGTTGAAGATGACAAACAAAAATATTTGACAGCTGCTCAATACTTGACGTTTTATGAGGAGCGTTTCATTTCAGGTATAATTTTTACAAGCAGCTATTTTTTGGTTCAAGTTGCGGTCAACTGAGGAACACGAATGCAACCAATTTAGACCCTGGTATAAATATGTAGTAGTCTATGTGTAGACCCGTTGGTAAAGTCAGCAGGGGCGTAACTACTACCGTAAAATTGATTAGGTGGTAGCTAGACACGGGCCCCCAATTTTTTGAAGTGTGCATTTGTAAAATATTATCAAAAACCTCAAACTTCTCTTGATACGAGGCTTAATGAAAATTTGTCAAAGTTTGTTACTTCGTCCGCACAGACGAGACTTTCTCAAGGATATTATTACGTGTGACGAGAGCTGGATACATTATGAAACTAACACGCGTCATGCCTATTGGATTCCTCGCGGGGAAAACCCACCAGCCCAGCCTAAACTTACTGAACACGGTCGTAAGATTATGTTGTCTGTTTTCTGGGACTGGCAAGGAATGATTTTCTGGGAACTCCTCGAATCTCATCAAACTATTAACGCCAATCTGTATACGCAGCAGCTTCGCAAACTAGCAGAGATGTTAAAAATTAAGCGGCCAAAATGACTTGGAGTCCAACTTTTGCATGACAACGCACGACCTAATTGCGCCAAGTTAACACATAAACAGCTGGAGGAGCTAGGATGGCTGACTGTTGCACATCCACCGTATAGCCCGGATCTTGCGCCCTCAGACTTTCATTTATTTCGAGCTCTTAAATTTCTTTTACAAAAAATGTGTGTTTTCGTCGTACTACAATAGGGGTACAACATGCACGATAGTGGCGCCACCATTATTTTCACGACTTTTTGGCCAAGCTGTACTAGGAAAAAAAATCGAAAATTCTGGAAGTATTAAAATTGAACTTGAAAATTTTTTCGAGTCCCAGCCTGCCTCATTTTGGGAGAAGGGTATTCAAATTTTGCCCAGTAGATGTCTGACTGTTGTTGATAACGAGGGAGACTATATAATTTATTAAATGTATTTTTTATTAATAAAAAAAACGACGGGTTGCACTCCGGGAGTGCCGGCAGAAGTGAAAACTTAAATATTAACGTTGTGCATTTTTTATATTTTGGAATGGTTAGGGAATTATTTTGCACGAATTGCTTTAATTATCAGTATAAAAGTACTATCATTTATGTCGTAGAATACAATAAGTATTTATTTATTGCGCTATCTTGCACAAACATGACAATTTATATTACATTAAAAAGTTTATCTCTCAGAAAAATCAACTTCCATCCATAATTTCGACGACTTTTTCACCATCATTATTACCAGAACCATTATTTTATTATTTTTTTCACGTCCACCGGAGGTGTGCCATATGTTCCACCAGTTATCTGTAAAGTGCGTTTCATCAAAGAATTCCCTTCGCCGTTATATTGGTACACCTGATTGTCAAGCTTGGACGCATCACAGAGTTGTCGAGGTTTTCAGAGATTTACAATTGTTTTGTGGATTTGCATCATGCCGAGGACACTTAAAAGTGGTGAAAGAGAGATGGTGTTAAAAGTAAAAACGTTTTGTGAGAGTGAAAAACGTAATAAAGCGCCAATAATTCCATTAGAATGTGTGCGACTTCGCGTCGCCGCCATGACAGGTTAGTAAAATAGGGTTACCAGCTAAATGTTCCGAAGTCCCGCTGCTACCCCGTTGTGTTGTATGTGTACTAAAGTATGTAAACTAAGATTTGTTTTACAACTAGAAACTTTACAGATTCACATTCTTAAAACATATAGATATTTGACGAATGATACTAATTACTAATAAATTAAGTAATAAATATCGGTTAACCGTTTACGGCTATGTCTATTTGGATTCCTCGTTAATACATTGAGCTTTATTGTACACCCCAATTTAGGGCCTTAGATACCTATAATGTCTATAAAATTATTAAATTTGGTCTTTGTTTTAGGCATTTCTGAAAAAACCGTTTCAAAAATCACGGAAGAAGGTAAGGTTGCTGCCAGTACATCAACAAAAATTTCAACACCGGGCAAGCATCGTCCTAGAGAAAAAACGGTTAAGCTTGACGATTTTGAACTTTGTGCTTTACGTCAAAAAATTCACGAATTTTATGTCGTGAAGAAGGAGTTACCCACTCTTACTAAATTGTTGCACGAAATGCGAAACGGAATTGACTTCAAGGGTAGTCGTACCACTTTGTGGCGAATCATGAAGGAGTTGGGATTTTATTTCAAAAAATGTAAATCTAAGAGAAAAATACTGATGGAAAGATATGACATCGTGGCATGGCGTTATCGATATTTAGAAGAAATCCGAAGCAATCGTCTTGGTGACCAACAAAGACCAGTCGTCTATTTGGATGAAACATACATTCATTCCACATACTGTGCCGGTAAATGTTGGCAAAGTGAAACTGAAGAAGGGGTTTTGTCATCAGATTCAAAAGGCCCAAGATGGATCATTGTAAATGCAGGTGGTAAAATGGGTTTTATACCCAATGCACAGTTGATTTTCAAATCTCAAACTAAGTCGGGAGACTACCATGATGACATGAACAGAGAAAACTTCATGAAATGGATACAAGAAAAGCTTTTGCCAAATCTGCCTGCGCAGTCAATAGTGGTAATGGACAATGCGTCGTACCACACGGTAGCGGTGAATAAAGCACCCACCATGTCAAGTACGAAATCAGAAATGCAAGAGTGGATTGTGAACAAAGGCCTTGCATATTTTCCAACTATGGTAAAAGGTCAATTATTTGAAATTATCAAGGAACACAAAGAACCACCTCTCTACGAAGTCGATTTATTATTGCAAGAGCATGGTCATAAAGTGGTACGACTTCCTCCTTACCACTGCGACCTGAACCCAATCGAGCTCATATGGAGTCTTTTGAAAAGGCGGATAGCTGAAAAAAACGTGGGTCAAGAAACAAGAAATATAGTCAAAATAACTGAAGAGGCATTTCGTAGTATCACACAGAAGAATGGATAAAAGAATGCTGTCACGTGGAAACCATTGAAGACAAGTATTTCAACGATGGTATATCTGTTGATAATGAAATAGATCGTTTTATAATCGAAGTAGGAGATGACAGCGATACTTCAGATAGTAGTGACTCTGGAGATAGTGACACCAGTACTATATCGGGTGTAGGTCCGTTGGAGGAGCACAATTATTTCAGAAAATAATTACTGATTTTTTTGTATAAATATTTGTATGGTTAAAATACAGGAGTTTAATTTTTTGAACACACATTCTTACTCGTGTACCTACTTAATAAAAAGGGATATTTCGTGCGCATTCACAGCTACAGTAGGACAACGTCTGGCGAGTCGGCTATTAAAAATAAATCCAAATTTTTTAGTCAAAAATGACATCGTGAAATCTCCTCATTATTAGGTAATTATAATCTTCATAATCTGGCAACACTAATTTAAGCACTACCAACATAATGGCGAAGGGAATTCTTTGATGAAACGCTCTCTAGTTCCCAAATTGCAGATTTATTGTCGAGAGATGTACCTTCAAGTCTATCAATACATTCTAACTACAATTCTAATTAATTAATTCATTTAAGTTAAGTTTGTTTCTGTAACATAAACACACACGAACATTCGCGCAAGCACCCTGCCCCACCTAAACTAAACAACAGGCGCAGGCATACATTTTCGCCGCGCCGAAGAAAAAGAGAGGGGGATACTTCCTCGCCTACGTACGCCGCGCCGCCGGCTGTGTACTCACCATCAGTCTTACGAATTTTCGATCAGGGTCACGTGTCCTGACGCGAGTTTTACATTTTTTACCCGTTACAAAAAAATTGTAGAACGCCGCTAAAGAAGTTTTCACTTCAAAAAATATTAATAATAACAATAATAATTTGTCTTTTAACTGGCAATAATTTATGAGACAACCTAATGTATAATAATAATAAAGCTGAAGAGTTTGTTTGCTTGAACGCACTAATCTCTGGAACTACCTTGAGAAAGGCTCTAGGCTATTTAACATCTCGCTATGACCCTTAGGAGCCGAGCAAAAACAAAAAGTCAGAAAGAACGCTACGCGAAAATGAAGTGATAGCGCGGGCAGGTGATGCGATGCGACGGGGTGGATCGGGGAACTGGAAGTTTCACGTAGACGAAGTCGCGAGCAGAAACTATAATATTACAAATGTGAAAATTTGTATGTCTGTTACTTTATCAAACAAAAAGGCTGAACGGATTTGGATGAAATTTGGCACACAGATAGTTCATATTCTGGATTGACACATTGGTGCCGATTCTGTTGTTCACGAACTAAATAAAATTCTCAGTGCATCTTTTTCTTTCTATTTCATTAAGAAAAGGACAGAAGATGAATATTAGTTTAGTGCTGTCAAATTAGTCAACGCCTGACGTAGATTGAGGTATTTTTAGAAGCCAATTTTTTAATCACGTCTGATCTTGTCTATGGAGTATCTTAATTTGACAGGACTAAACTAATATTTATCTTCTGTCCTTTTCTTAATGTAATAGAAAGAAAAAGATGCATTTAACTTAATTTTTTTTTTGCTTGTGAACAAGGGAATCAGCAACATTGGATACTTTTTTCCGACATCCATGCGGACGAAGAAGCTGGAAAAAGCTAGTAACTAAATATTTAGTCGAGTCATGTTTATTTGTTTAAAAGAAATGAAAGACGAATTTATTTAATTAGTGATCATTAGGTATATTTAAATAAAGATTGAGCTAAATATACAACGTGTAACGTTAAATGCGCAAACCCTCAGACACCCCAACTCATTTTTAATTCAATTTACCTATTTCACAGAGAAAATGAGTCATTCAAAAAATTGTAAAGGTTTTATGTGCTGTTTTAGTTTTACTGGTCATTCTGATCGTTTCTTGCGTCTGCGACGACGCTTTATCGAGGGAGGAGTCGTCACCGGGCCGCTGCACCGCGCTGAAATTGCGTTGCCTGACCTATTAATAAATAGACACGGCAACGTTTTTAATGAAGATTTTTTGAAAAATTTGACCTATATTAAAAAGTGGATCATTTAATTCTGCTCGTTATTCTGATCAAACTATTTTCAGGTTTTGCGCATTTAACGTTACACGTTGTATAACATAGGTTACCAATTACAAAAATAATGGAAATAGAATTATGAAGTTAAAGTAGGAATAATACAATAAAATTAAGCTGCTAATAATGCTGGGTACACACTGGGCAATCGAAGGGCAGATGAACAGAGTATTTTTTATTTGAACGTCCTAATATTTAGCTAAACACAAGAGAGACCAAAATTTTATAAAACCTGTTTGGCTTATGGCTCAGTATGTAATGTACGCAGCATTATAAAAAAACAATGACACACTATTTTTATAATAACACAGCATTCAATCACTAATTCAATATAAAAAAAATAAAAAAAACTTATATAAAACTATATTTAGTTAATACTTAAATTTTGAATTCCATAACAATGAATCAACTTGTAAACTTTTCGTAAATTTTTTTTTGTTTCATTTCTATTCGGAATGTCTTCAATCCAATGTTATTTATACTAGAAACTCACATACTTCATACCTAAAAATATGTCAACACTCATTATCAAATATGATTTGTATATTATTGTACAATAATCATTGGTCTTATAGTTGCCAACCAAATATTTTTTTTAAAAATGCCAACACAATATTTATGGCTGGCCACACAATTTCGCTATGGTGGTTCTTTTTTAAATCGTATTCTAGAACTATGGTTCATATTGGCAGAGATTGTCGTGGTCGCTCAGAGATCCAGGTCGGCTCCTCATTGCCGCGCATGTTTTCTTTCGAGTGTGGCGACCCTGACAATACGTGTGGTCTGCGGAGGCAGTGAGTGGACGGACGAATAAAATTGTACATACATTGACTTTACATCAAAACAGACAATTCTTGTGACCGAACCTTAGTTTACCCTGTTCAACTCTCTGCTAAAGCAAGGTGAATTAACCTATCAAATCCTTCAGCGGTTCCATTCTTTACTGATAAATTCTAATAGTATTATGCTCAATGCCTCCGCATCCAAGTCACATGATGTCCACACGTCTGAAAGCATGTAGCTTGTCACTTGAACACCAACAGCGTCAGGTCCCCCTGTGCTACTCGATGCCGTGCGCGAAGATCATGACGAGACCAGGTTCTATCATCATATGCTCGTCCACGTGGGTGTTGTCACAATGTAGGACAAGGACCGCTTGCTTGCCTGGCACTCTTTTGCACACGTATTTTTCATATAATCTGTAAAAAGATTTTTGTTTTAGTTAATTATTCAGAAGTGGTGTTTGGCAAGAAATTGTGTCTTATCTAACATGGTCCAGCAGGGTAATTGCATAACACACTATCAGTAGCAATGGGTTTCACTTTGTCAGTTCAACAACTTTCATTGCGTTATTTACGTTGTTGAGCAGACAAATTTTTCGAACATATGGAGCAATGGATTAGCAATATGCTTCAAATTGCGAGTAATAGTGTGATACGCAATTAGGGTGCAGGTTTCATTTCTTTCAATCAATAATTAAAAATAAAAGTGTGATTAACTATTTACATGATTGCTTATTGCATAATGCTGTTTCCAAATATACGATTCTAGATCAATGCAATAGCGAAAAAGTTTTCTAATTCACACATTCCATAATGGCGAAGTAATTTTTTTTCTCATAGATAATGGTATATCAATGTTTACAGAATTATAGTTATTAAAACCAGCAATACAACTCCAAGCAAGAATTGACCTAAATAACATGATTTCATGAAGTAGTGATTCCATATGGGTATTGAGTAATTTGAGCTGTATTGATGATTCTGATTCTGTAAATACATATTTTTTACGGTTACGAATCATGTTTGATCAACATACAACTCGACATTGACTTCTATACAACGTGTAATGTTAAATGCGCAAAACCTGAAAATAGTTTGATCAGAATAACGAGCAGAATGAATTGAACCACTTTTTAATATAGGTCACATTTTTCAAAAAATCTTCATTAAAAACGTTGCCGTGTCTATTTATTAATAGGTCAAGCAAGCCAACGTGAGCGCGGCACAGCGGCCCAGTGACTCCTCCCTCGGTAAAGCGTCGTCGCAGACGCAAGAAACGATCAGAATGGCCAGTAAAACTAAAACAGCACATAAAACCTTTACAAATTTTTTAGAGACTTATTTTCTCTCTGAAATAGGTCAATTGAATTAAAATTCAGTCGGGGTGTCTGAGGTTTTGCGCATTTAACGTTACACGTTGTATAGCAAAAAACGTAAGAAAATTTGAATTTCGCGCGAAATTCCGCTAAGATAAACTGTAACTTGCCTCCTATTATTTTGTCTGGTTTCGAGTGAGGATAGGCCGGGCGGCCACCGTCGTTCGTGGCAATTTTCCATAAGGTCATCTATTATATGAGGTGGGCAGCCAGATTCTGATAAACTTCGCTTGATCATCATCTGAAACAAAAACAGCACGAAATATTATTACTTTGTGAAATATAGGGTGACTCGTAATTAGTGATGGATACTTAAACACATGATTCTTAAGTAAGTAAAGTAAAAGTTGTTTGTAATGATGAGTAGAATGATGTGTTTAAGTATCGATCGCTAATTACCAGTCACCCTATATAATAACAATTCAAAGGTGTCTTGGTTTCATTGAAATAAATGCTTCGAATTTATAAACAGCGGGGTGATTACGTAACACACTATCGCAGTAGCAATCGTTTATTTTGACAGTTCAACAACATTCATTGCGTTATTTACGTTGTGAAATAGATTTCTTTTCGAACATATGAAGAAATGGATTAGCAATATCTTTCAAAATGATTGACTGTGATTGATATTGTTACGCAATTAGGGTGCAGGCCTTGTAGCAAAATTGTTGAGTCAATTCAACAGAAATCCAAAATTCAGGCAATCGTCTTTTACATGGTAACAACAATATTTCGGAACATCCCCAGCGTCGTTGGTCTAGCGGTCGCAAGAGCATGACGTCCTGAGTTTGATTCCCATGTCGGGCAAAATGTTATTGGGTTTTTTTTATCAGGAATTTCTCAGTAGCAGCCCGAAGTCTGGATTTGTGTCCATTTGATGGCAACAGGCTCGCCTCCTATTGCATGGAACTTAAAAATAACTTACGAGACGTGAGTGTACTATAGGTAGGTACCTATATCAATCAATGAACTAACCTTCTATCTGTTTTTGTAAGATTGTTTACTTAGTGACGAGAGTGTACGCTCGCTGCGTGCCCGCGGCGTCTTCGCAGCAAGTTCGCCGCGCACACGCCTCGCTTTGTACTCTCTTCCAAATCGCCAGTGTCATAAGGCCCTTAATAAGGGCCAGGTTGTACTAAACTCTCAGCGCATCGCACACACATATACTGGCGTCATACTCAACGCGGCGCGATAAATAGTCGGATAGAATTATGCTTTATAGTACTGTTGTTATACACCATGTTATTGTTACAAAGTTAAACACATATCGCGCGATTATACTATTGTATGAAGTGTGTGCCACTACTAAGCCAGTACGAGGTCCAGTTGAAAACTAGCGTCAGACACTAGTTGTCTGGCATTTTTGCTGAACAGCTCTTTGGCGCAGCCGTGTGGCACAATTACCAGATGCTAATAGCTTTAAACAGTACACTTTTTGTTTTATTTTTATTTGCAGAATATGTTGTGTGCCTTTTAGGTCACGTAGCACGGGTGAATTTATAACGCGACGGTTTTTATGGCGCACTGGATTTTCAACTCTCGCAGTACATCCCAGCATGTCGACCATCCAGTTTTTAAAAAAAACGTCCGTGGGTATGATGTCTTAAGTCTGTGCTAAATAAATATACAGCATGATTTTTTTTACTGTCTCCAAATTTTTACAGGGTATTCTACCCATGAATATGAACAACTTTCACTATGGAACCAACTAAGAGATCACGAAAAAAAAATCTACTGTTTCATACATTTTGGTCAAGTAGGTATTGATAAATGATAAATGATAAATGATAAATGATTTATTTTCTGTAAGTAGGTTTGTACAAACACTTTTACATGTCAATTGAACTTTTGTATTAAAGAGCTGATATTGTTTTCGTGATCTCAGAGTTGGTCTCATAGTGAAAGTTGTTCATATTCATGAGTAGAACAGCCCTGTAAAAATTTGGAGACTGTAAAAAAATCATCCAGTATTTTCTTTTTACACAGATAGTCCTCTATTCAGAAGTCAGTTCATAGCTAACCTGTAAAACATCATCAGGTGTGGAGATCATGCCGCCCCAGCGAGTTACTCTCGCCCGCGCCAGAGAGTTGGCCCAGCGGACCACTTCCTCTCGCTCCATTTGGTCTGCAAGCGCACGCATTGAGGGGTTCGATAAACGCATCGCTCGCATGAATTCCTGGCACAAATTTTATAAAAAATTATTAGTTAGGTAGTAGAACAGACGTAATTTATTCGAATTTCGTTTCTAAAGACTATATTTTCTTTTGTTTTTTTTTTAAATTGATATTACTGTCGCCCGTAAATCATTCTCGTTGTAATGTTTGTGTCAATATCCATAGGAGTCGCATAACGCGCGCATTTCGTGAATTGCAACAGCTATATCAATAGCAATTTTATAATAGTGCCATACTTATTAAATTGTGAAACTAATAAAGCAAGCATTGGCTTTTGTATTCAATTCATTAAGCATATTCAACAATATTAATTTGATCATTACACAGCTGACAAAATGCTACAACTGCTATTGTCATTAAGAAATAATTACTATCTTTGGCAACGGTCTTATTGGCATAACGCAAGAATAGCCAGTTTGGATCCCCAGGTACGCATCTGAAAAAACTTTGTGGTTCTCTTAGCCTAAAAAGTTAGCTTTACTTAAGTATCAAAACATACACATACACAACATACTTTCAACAATGCCAGTTCTCGTTTATGTTCGTTTATCACAAGTCTCTGTTCGGCTAATTCCTGTTCATAGTCGTTCAACTTTCCTTGATGTGTTGCGATAAGTGCCCGTAGTTCACGGACACAGTTGTGTTCGGCCAGTTCATCTTTTGGTATCACAAGTCCACAGCCTGCTTCACATGGCACTGGCCTTTTAGGATTATATTCGCCTGTAAACAAGATAATAGAATTTGTAATTAATGAATATGTTATGTTTGTCTTATCTGTAACAATCTTATAATTTAATGGGTAGATGATAAGATCAGCTTTCAATTATCATTTTTTTGCAGATACATATTGTTCTATTTTAGTTTTTTTTTTTTTACAAGTTCATACTTTAACTGTTTTATAAATAAATATTGTTGCCTACAACTTAATTCACAATTTTCAGAGTTTTGTAAAAAAAAAAAATATTCTTTTTGTGATAGTGCATGGCTTTCCATAACATGAAGTAACTTTGGCTCAAACATTCAGTCATGGTTACTTCTGTGCTGCCACCTATAATGCTGCAGAAGTGGTGAAGTTTTGAGTCAATAAAATCTAAATTACTTGTTGTGCTAAAAACATGAAGAAGAATGGCTCTATCATGATAAAATATATTTACGAAACTTAAACATACATTCAACTAAATGGGATGCCAGTGAATCCAGTTTCAGTACAGCGTTGCACCCGTGGGGTGCGTTGTCACAACTCGTACACAGTCTATAAAGTAAACATTGCATTCTTATTATAACATCGGTCTCTCGTATAGTAACTGTTTCTATGACTCAAGCGTTTATGATAGCTGATGGTGACTATATGAAGTAATAATATCCATATTGATACTCTAACAATAATGTTTTGATTCACAAACATTACCCATGTTACTCAAATATGATACAATCAATTTCACAGACTCCATTATCTGATTATTACAACATAATTGCTATTTAACTCATGATATTTATTATATAAGCCCTTGCAAAACAATCACAATGTGTGACCTACAAACCAATAAGAAACCATGACATTCTTGTGAAATAATCACCTTGATAGTAAGTTGCGTAGTATTCTGGGAACGGGTCTTAGCTGGCTGGCGGTGACGGCCTGTCGGTCCACAGGGCAGGTGGGCTGGCGACTGATCCACTCCGATATACAAGCGCGACAGAACGCGTGCTCGCAAGCAGGGGCCTACGTACACAAACACACCCATTCATAACAACACACACATTAAACACACTTCCTTCTTAAAAACCATACAGAAAATGAGCACAAACCTGAAGTGGGTCCTCTAGAACCCCTGAACAAATAGGACAAATGAGTTCTTCATCAACGTCACCTTGAAATCTTTTGATTTCAAATCCCATGTTTGTTATTTTCGCACAGGATTGACAAACATCAGTCCGGTGTGTTCTTGCGTGGAATTTGGACTATTTATAAAACTGCAATTGAAGGAAATGCCAATAACAAATAATAAAATCAGCACAGTTTGCTTTGCTTTCCTTCCAAATGATTTATTAACAACGTTACCACAGGCTGCATACCAAAAAAATGGATTATCAACTAGGAAATGTCAAAATGCAATGTTGTCAAGTGTCAATCATTTAGTCGAGTCAAGCAACATTTATCGACTTTGCTGAAGTTCACTTGGTCACATCTCTAAGGAAGACAATAAAAAAATATAGGTTTGTCTCTGCTAAGAAACTGTTGCCACATGTTTTTAAAAAAAATGCCCACTATGTTCTTTTTATTAGACAGTTTTTTTTTTTTATAATTTTGTCATTCCACGTATACATTGTTGTCACAATCGCGATTGAATTAATTATTGGATCGAATGAAATTATAAACAAAGTTATTTACAAAGATCTAATAGTTTCATAACTAACCCGATAAATGTCTAATAGGTCTATCTTGGCAACATTGCTCTCTTCCTGCCATTTGCCAACAAATCTGCCTAATCTTTTTTTTCTGCCATTTAAGAAGTGCCATTGTAAAATGGATCTGGGCAAAGGGTGCTGATAAAACACAGTTTTCTTCATAATTTATATAGAAAAATCACAAAATTAGATTCCAAAATGAGCGTCTTTAAATCAGCCATGGGCTATTTCAGCTCAGGAGGCGCTAACGGTGGCAGTGATAATGATTTTGTTGGTCAGTTTGTTGAAATAGGAAATATGAAATTGAGAGTTAAAAAGGTGATCGCGGAAGGTAAGTCAATATCAAATTGTAATAACTGTTTCATGCTCCGCCTAGAGTAACTCATGAACTTAAGATTGGTGTTGTCCTATTTCGTGTAGGTTGGCGCAGTACACGTACTAACGTCATAGAAATTGGGGGCGTAAGGGTACATTGTCCGACAAAATGTTTGGGGTCGTTATGATGAGCATATCCGTTACGAGTTTATGACACTCAAGCTAATTTCGCTGCAATAAAGTGAACGAACCTTTAAATTACATTGACTTTAACATTGTTATGATGAAATAATTTGTGCTATAAAAAGTTTGAAAAAAAATACTGTAAACTACAAGGCTTGCTTATTAGTTTTAGAGAATAAATGAAGCTAATCTAACATCAAGATGTTATGTGGCACTCATAGGTCTTGCATGTTATATGGTCATATAAATTAGTTACAATTACACTGCTTCATAACGATGTAGAGTGAATGAAAAAATGGATTGGTTTATCAGCAGATTATGATGCTAGTTAGTGTAACATTATATTTTCCATAATGAGTGTATACTGTCATCAGTTAATGCCACCTACCCATATATCAGTATTGAAGAAAGTTAGTTGAACAATCAGTATTCATGATTGTTCCATTTGTAGAGAGGTCTTTGTCCTGCAGTAGGACAATTTTTTTGTAGATTATTGCAAACCTCCTGAGTCCCTGAGGTCGTTATAATGGACAAATTGTCATATGTTATAAAGTCCTGTTTGTATAATACATCCTGACATGACATTTGTAATAACTGGACATACTTCCTAACACACATATTAGTTTTTCGTTTAAAATTGGCACTGCTTTACCTGATTTAGTCAACCAATGTTGATTTGAATTAAAATGTTGATTAATGTTCTATAATCTCAGGACTTAGGGTCCATTTTGCCCGTTATTAAGGACACCCGGTCTTTCCGACATCCTGACATATAAATATGTCGGACTCAGGAGGATAATGGACTTAAAGTTCCAATAAAATTGCTGTAATTAATAGCAAGGGAAGATTGTCTTCATCCATTCCATATGTTGTAATGAGTGACTGGTGATATAGAACTTGCTGCAGCCCATTCTCATGTCATAATCCCTTAGTGACCTAGTGTGCTTCTAGAAATCATATGTTGTGGTATGTTTATGAAGGCTTAGTAAAATTGACAGATTTCCTCAAATAATTTTGCTTATTGAACTGGGACTCATTTTATTTACTATGTTCTTGAGATTATAAAACTTTCCTGGAATCATGGTCTATTGTTAACTTTCCTACTATAGTCTATACTAGGAAATGTCAAGTTGTTTCATTAATTAATCTAGTTATGATATTTTATCAGCATCTGCAGGAAACTGTTAACAGGAAATTTATTTTAAAAACCAAAAGAATTGGTCTATTGACAATATTCCTACTAAGTCCTTTCTATTTCAGGTGGTTTTGCTTTTGTATTTGTTGCTCAAGACGTATCCACGGGCACCGAATATGCCTTGAAAAGGCTAATGGCAGCTGATGAGCAGGCAAACAAAAACATTATTCAAGAAATTAGCATATTAAAAAAATTATCAGGTCACCCTAATATAATCAAATATATAGCAGCATCTTTTATTGATAAGGCGAAGACATCACATGGGATGGGAGAGTATTTGTTGTTGACGGACTTATGCAGCGGGGGAAGCTTGATGGAAGCTCTGCAGAACAGAGGGACGGCTTTTCCTCTTCCAACGATACTTAGGGTGTTCTACCAGACGTGCCGGGCTGTGCAGCACATGCACGCACAAGTGCCCCCCATCGCACATCGTGATCTCAAACTAGAAAATTTCTTAATATCTAATGAAGGTAACATTTTTAGTCTTTTATAATAACAGCATGATCCTTGTGGAAGATTTGTACGCACTGTAATATTAGATAGTGGGTTGTGTTCTAATGGACTTTATTGATTTTTGTAGGTACAATAAAATTATGTGATTTCGGTTCAGCTACCACAGATATTTATTCACCAAATCCTTCCTGGAGTGCAAATCAAAGAAATATGTTAGAGGAAACCGTAAGTTGTCCTTTATTTTACTTAGTAAATCTAGACACGCGGTAGCGTGTAAAGCCAAGTTCAAGCTAACAGAACTGGCGAGCAGCACCGTGTGTGTACACAAATCATTTGGAGCCACTTTTGACCCCCTCATAACTCAAAAACTATTTCACATAAACTTGTCAAAATGTTACATTAAATAGAAGTTATGCCGTACGCAAAACACGCGCATTGACGAGTTGCAGACACCAGCCCGTATTACCCAATAGAAGTTATGTAATTCTTATTGGAATATTTCTTCTTATTACTTACACATTACAAATAACATCACATCTTGTTTCTTCATTTCCAGCTGGCCCAATTCACTACTCCTATGTACAGAGCACCAGAAATGTTAGACACTTGGGACAATCGAAAGATTGACCACAGTGTAGATGTTTGGGCACTAGGATGCATCCTGTACACACTCTGCTATATGCAACATCCATTTGAAGATTCTGCTAAACTTGCAATTCTAAATGGAAACTATAATCTTAACCCCAATGATCAACGCTATAAATGTTTTCATGAAGTTATAAGTGAGTAAAATTACTTCTTTTACTATAATGTTTTGTCTTTAAATTAAAATATGTGATTGTGATGTGCGTTGTCCGCAGGTGGTTGCCTATCAGTGAATCCCGAAGAGCGCTTGACAATAAGTAGTGTGCTGGAGCGATTGGCGGCGATAGCGGAGTCCAATAATGTCAATCTCAAGCAACCACTCAAATTTGAGCGTAAAAAAGTTGAACAATCTGTGGCCACTAGCTCGCCAGGTAATAAGAAGTCAAGTAAATATTACACTACCATATCCTAAGAGAAATGTCGCGGCGCGGCACGTTCAACATTTTGTGATAAATTCGAGATAGAGTCGCCTAAACGTTTACATTGAGTTGCGAGCGCGCGTTTCACTTATCCATCCCCTACGGACCATCGTTCTGTTCTGTTGCATTAAATACTCGAGCTAAAAATGGTCAAGTATTTTTTGACTTTTTACACTCAAATTTTTTATTTTTTCCATATATTTATTTTGAGTTCCTTAGAAAGGTTATTAAACGAAATGTGAGATTTATTTACATTCCAATGTTGATTATCACCAAAAATTGAACATCACCAAAGGTAAGGCAATGTTGAATAAATTGTTCTCTGAATGAAATAAGGTAGTATAGCATTTATTTGACTTGAATCAAAATTGATTATTTATGTTGCTTCAATGCTGAGATACGTTAACTTGACGTTGGTAAAGTTAGACATCAAATATTAATATTTTCGAGCATTTCTTTGTGTATGAAAAAGGCTCAGACTGTGCATTTACATAGTGCAATATTAGCCATGATGTTTCATGAACAGTGAACGTTAATAAGCTTTAATTTGATATTTAAGTCTGATTATGAAAGAAGGCTTGAAAGATTCACAGTGATAGAATAATAGAATGGTCACTAAAATGATAAAACAAGATACCAGACAAAATTGACACTTGTCGCAAATTCTTCAAATAATCTTATTACCAAAAAGTCAGTGTGCATTTATGAAATGCATACCTTTTATAGCTAGATAGGATACTTGTCGCTAGTTAGAATCTTTACTATATTTTAGGTGTAATTATTAAACTGTCTTTACATTCCTATAACTATATTGGGCTTTATATACAATTTCACACCAATGTCTAAACCCCTTACTATATTAGGTATATTATTTTTCTATATAGTCTAATAGTTAATATTAAATAAATATCCAGTTATAGTATATAGACAAATGTACAGTGGTACTAAATCTGGGTAACGACTAGTATATTATATGATATATATTGGCTTATAATAACACGTTTGAGAGTATATATGTGAACTAACATTGGTTGCGGTAGCGCCGCGGCTCATAGTTGGCATTTAACGGTATCGGTGGCTTGGCGGTCTCGGCACCCTCGCGCACTTGTCACGTAGATTATATTTTGGCTCTTATGTTTTAAGTTCTTTGTGTGTATATAACTAGTCTGTTAGATCGGTGTATTCTATTACACTGCTTGTTATCACATTATATTTGTGTTGATGCAATCAAACACTATGATTAAAATCATGGATCAGTCCAGACAATATAAGGAAATGATATGTTAAACTGAGGTACAAGTATTGAATTAGAGTAGATTTATATGATATAATAGAATATATGATGTTTAATATTCATACGTATGTCATTAGTTGATATCACAAAAGTTAGTGTTTCTATGAACACTGTCTTACACTTATGTCATTGAATCATTATTTCTGTTGTGCATATTATTATTTAGTCATGTGGGAGCTTAATATAGATAAATAAATGAGTATATTCTTCACAGCCGTCGTTTGATTTTATTTCTAACGCATTTTGAGTGGCACAGATATTGAAAGTGAGTTCTGTGGTTGGGCGCTCCGTGTGTGGACAAATGTGGGTATAATGTGTTTGTGACATATGCTCTGTGTTACTATCAGATTCACGTTCGCTTTCAACTAACATGATGGTACGCACTGTAGATCTACTGGTTGCACTTGTAGGCACGATTGTAAACTTTTTCTATCAACTAACAATTAATTTGGTGTAAATTACTAAGGATCATCTATTTCATTAACTCATCTTTACTTCTGTCTAATAGTGTGTCTAACATAAGGTATGGGTATTCTGTACAGCAGAGGCTAGAATAATTGTGTACAGCTTGAGGAATAGCTATAACTCATCATCATAGCTGAAACGTTTTGCGTTAAAATATCGTAGTCCAAGATGCGCACGTAATAAGTGGTGACGATCGTTTCATATGCGCATTCATCGTTGTTGCATCGCGACATAACTAACTGTTCAATTATGACAAAGCATTCGAATCTGTAGCTAACTGTTGACTCCTCCATTTTAAACTTGATTACCTAAATATTAAGACATGTCACAAGTCAAACACTTAAATTACAAGGTCTTGCGCTATAAAGGACCCTATGTCCATTCACAAAACTCCTGCTAAATTGCATCAAAATCCATTCAACAGTTTAGCAGTGGAAACATCACTAACAGACAGACGGACAAACAAACTCTCGCATTTATATCAAAACTGATGATTGTGTGAACAAAACAATTGAACTCTTATAAAATATCCCCAACTCTTCACCACAAAAAGCTTAGACAGGCTTTCATTTATTTTACAATTCTTATTATTATACGCAACATTTTTCTTGCGATACTTAACTAGAAAAATGTACCGCGGTATCTGCGCGTTAACCAACTGTAATGTTTTCCATATAACTACACTTGTAACGATGATTGCCCGTTTATACCGAGTCACAGCAATGTGTGATGCGTAGGAGTGTCTTAATTGAATACGGAGCGTAGTTGAGCTTGATTTACTCGCCTGGCTGGGTCATGCGGAGTTGATTCGAGTCGTACTGAGAAAATAAACTAATAACTATATCTTGTTATATGGCTTCCTACTTCATATTAGATCTTAGATTTCTTGAGTGGTTTCTCTATTTATATTTCCATTAGATTTTTGCCAATCGGATGGTTATTAGATATTATTTTTTTTTTATTAATTAGCTTCGATCCATTTTAATTTTGATTGTTATTTTTCATGATTTCGCTAGTTCTCGGGGTGAAATGTGTTAATAAACATGCTTAATTTTAATAATAATTTCATGTTCATTATGTATCGTCAAAAATTGAAACCGAAAAATGTACAAAAAGTTACAGGGATAACCACATAAAATGTTAAATATTTTTATATTACCAAAGTAGTACTTATTTCAACCACTTTTACATGGTCATATTAATTAGGTAATCTTTTTTACTGATTTTTGTAAGACATTAATATTTTTTTATTAATAGGTTTCTTTTCACCTCTTTATACTAACACTACTGCCGTGCGATTCTGTAACCATCTCACCGTGAAAATTTGGGTGAAGTAAGCGTGGAGTGAGCTGTCATTAGGGATTAACACTATTGACACTGCTCACTTCAAGCTCACTTCACTTATGATTTCAAGGTGAGATTTTTACAGAATCTACCGGCTGTTATAAAATTATTTCTAACTCACTATTAAAAATATCTGTTACTTTTGTTTAATCTTGAAGGTTTGATAAATATTTAGATAAGGTATAGCAACTATTACGTAGGCCCGGCGGTATGCTATATAACTAATTACGAAGAAGCATGAATAAGAAATTCTTCTATTATTGGTATTTTAAAACAATGTTTATGGATGGAATCTGCCATGCATGTTGGCGTGTTAAACAAGGAATCAGTGCTTATATTTTATTTCTTTTGAATGGTCATAACACATTGCATGTACCTGTTTATAGTATCAGAAGTCCCTCGCCTCTTTTTTATTCGAAAACAATTAAATATTTACTTATTAAAAGTAATATTTTCTGTAGCGATCGCGTCGCGACGCGGTGTCCAAGTGCGTCCAATAAATCATTTGATGTTATAAGTAGCAGATAAAGATAGCATGTTGAAATCAACACTACGACTGCACTGAAGTGTTTACTATCAATATATTGACATATATAATATCAGATTATGTACTTACTACGGTGTAAGATTACGCTCAATCGCTAACGAGACAACTTTAGCGACTTGATCGATATCAACAAACGAACATCTTAATAGGTTCGTTTGTTGATAGAGGCGTGGGAATTCTGTCTTGTAGAATAATGTGTATGCAATACATATCACGTTTTCTTTTTCATTTTAGGTGTTTTCAACTTTTTCGGATGCCCAATAGTTTTCTCGTTTAAATGACCCGCTGCGATAGCATGAAACCTTGCATCGGACACCCATCACACATTGACGCTTGCTAGAACCATTGGATATGCTCGCAATGATGAGTATTCATTGTTTTTATTTATTAATGTTTAACTATATTTAATAATGTTGTTATTGCCTTTAGAATATTTTATCTTATAAACCACTCGATGGTTGTTTATTTTTCGCAGCGATGTACCAATAATTTGTTTACTAAATTCGATGTTTTTGAAGACGAAAGTAGTTTGTACCTAGCTTTTGACAAATAGGGCAGTTATTTTATTTGTGAGCAGTGTTCTCTGTCCGCCAAACGAATTTGGATAGAACCGTTTAAAGTAGTCTATACAGTTTTAACGATGACAATAATATACAATTCTCTTTGTATTTATATAATCCCAAGGGTCGGTCCGTCCTATACTTAGATATTAGTATAGTTCTACTTTTTCCAATACAAATATCCTTTTATGTTCTGGCCTAATTAAAGAAAGTATACATGGCCAAATTAATTTAGCGCGAAACTCCGCAGATGTGATGGGTATCATCATCATCTGCCTAGCCTTTTCCCAACTGTGTTAGGGTCGGATTCCAGTCTAACAGGATGCAGCTAAATATGATTAAAAATCATTTTTTTTTTTGGGAGACAACAAGCTCTGACTTGAAGTATGAGTTGAGAAAATCTGTTTTCTTTTGTTTTATCGTGTTTAGATATCGATGCCCATCACATCTGCGCAGTTTCGCTAGGTAATTTAATTTGACACTGTATAGTCTAATTCCTATATATAAACTGTTGCTTCACTAATATTGAATAAGTAAATATTCCAGCTATATTTCCACATTCCGTGAAAAGGTACAAAAGTGAAGTTCGGTCGATAGTATTAATAAGTTACCATAATTGTTATGTAATTACGAGTTTAAGAATTCTGTTATATTACATGCAGTACTTATGTATAGTATTCAACTTGGTACTTATCTAATTCAGGTTAAGTGCATTTTTATTTGCACTTGACATTTTATTGCATTCCAAAATATAAAAGCAGAGCAGTAAAAAAACAGTTTATGGTTAATTCTATTTCATGGCTCAAATTCGCCTAAATAAAGATCTGCATGAAGGTTCAAAATCATACGATATTAAGTGCTTCGGTGTTTTAAATACAAACAAATAAGTGCTAGTTTCAAATTATTCAAGAAATATATAAAGTTAGAAAACCAAATCAAACTGAGCTGTGAAAATATGATTGTATCAGTGGGGTAATCTAAGAAAGCATAGGAAGTAAAAGGATGAGTGCTTCAGAAATAATGATTTAATTTATGGTACAGACGCCAGCACATCAAGCTACCCGAAACTGTCACATTTTCCTAATCAACTTTCAACCTTATGCTTTCGCGATAAGGTTGAAAATCTATTAAAGAAATTTGACAGATTGTAGTAGCTTGATGTGCTGGCGTCTGTACATTGGCAAAATGGCTATAACTTTTGCCATTCGCTTTATACAGTTTTTTTTTTTTTGTTATATAAGGTGCTTTTAATTTATATTCATACAAATTCCATTTAATTTAAGAAATAAGCATTTGCCCCAATTTATGTCAAAATATATTCTCGACTTGAATTTATTAGATCAAGTTAACACTAAGATATAAAAATGTTAGTATTTTGCTCACTAAAGCATTGAATTTACTGGTTGGAAGAAAATATTTCTAAATAGTTTACTATTATAAATATCCAAGTCTTCTGTAGTTCCAAGTATTCCGTAGAATATTAAAAAACAAAAAAGTATTATTATTGCGGTTCCTGTGTACTGAGCCATTTTGACGTATTTTCCATTTCTCTTTGACAAATTATAATATTAAAACCAAGGTGTTACCAACCTAAGTATATTCTATGAAAGACGTTATGATTTTAAGTTCCTATTTTACCGATGAAAAAAAAAATTGCGTACGTTGGTCGGTCTTTTGTTTATAGAGACACAGGGATCGGAAAAGTAGGCTTTTGCTTTGCTTTTTGGCTGGTTCAGAGGTTTCAACCCATTTTTTTGCTCAATCATAAATAAAAATGAAAGCGGGATATCCGAAAAAATATTGATGCCTTGAGGGTTGGTAACTACCCAACTCTTCAATACATATTTGGTCGAGAACATCGAAAATGCGCCAAAATGGATCCTTTCAAGGGGCCTTTAGGCACTATTACCAGTAGGTAAGTAACGATTATTTTTTTAATACTTTTATAAATGTGTTCAACAATATTATGTTGTTAAAGAGTATATTGTTGTGATGTTAAACATTTTTCATTATATACACTTTAAATATTTTTTCTTTAAACTTTTTGATATGATTACATGCACATTTGTTTTTTTGAAACAATACTGATTTGTTTTATATTATATTCGAATAGATAATTTAAAAGAGATAGTGTTTAGACGAGCAATATTTTTGTTACTATTTAGACGTTTAAGTGTAAACATGTAAGATATTTAATGTTAGAAATAAATATCTAGTACTCTATAATGTTGTTTTTGTAATGTCTTAACTACCTTGTGATGTTTTAACACTTTTGAATATATAAACTCAAGTACCTAATACTTTAACCAACATTACAACGACATATCAATTATTTTGTGATGGCACTCAGAATTAAAGGGTTAGCAATGTTAGAGTGAGAACACGCTAGATAGCTAAGTGTAAGAGTGAGAGAGAGAGAGAATCCGTCTGCCTTGAGTGCCATTGCTAAATAATCTATCTGTACACAGATTGGAATCTAATCAAAGAAATTGCCATTGACTCATAGTTACTAATATACATTAGAATAAACTTATTATGCATAAAAAATAAACACACTATAATAACTACCAAGAAATGAGAGATTATCATAATTCTCCGTGAAATGTGTAACATTTACTTGACCATCATTAAAGGCTCAATACCAATTGATACACAAAAACGCGCCAAAATAACTGTCACTTCTGCTCATCTGTCATGTGATAACATTTTATATTTTATTTTAGCGAGCAAAGAGCCGGCGGCTGTCGTTCAGGAGGTGCCGAACTCACGGCCTCCAGAGCCGAGTCGCCCCCCGCCGCCCGCGCGCCCCCCGGCCGCCCCGCACTACCAGCCACCATTGCCAGCGACACCGGCCAACTCTGGAGGACTATTCTCGTCTATCAAAGGAGGCGCTGGAAGCTTCTTAAAGAATTTGAAGGATACCTCTTCGAAGGTTATGCAAACTGTGCAACAGTGAGTATCGGAGCATATATACAACGTGTAACGTTAAATGCGCAAAACCTCAGACACCCCAACTGATTTTTAATTCAATTGAACTATTTAAAATAAGTCATTACAAAAATTGTAAAGGTTTTATGTGCTGTTTTAGTTTTACTGGCTATTCTGATCGTTTCTTGCGTCTGCGACGACGCTTTATCGAGGGAGGAGTCGTCACCGGGCCGCTGCGCCGCGCTGACATTGGCTTGCTTGACCTATTAATAAATAGACACGGCAACGTTTTTAATGAAGATTTATTGAAAAATGTGACCTATATTAAAAAGTGGTTCAATTAATTCTGCTCGTTATTCTGATCAAACTATTTTCAGGTTTTGCGCATTTAGTGTTACACGTTGTTTGTTGTACGTGTAGTACTCGTATATCCTTTAAGTGGACGATCATCTGGAGATCGCCCCTGAAATTGATCCATCTCTAGAGATCGCCAATTAAATAATTTAAGTGTTTTTCTGAACAATAAAGTATTTGAATCAATTCAAATAAATTGATAAAAATAACTGAAAAAACACTTTGAAAATGGGCTTTCTAGATTTATATTTAGTTGACAAATTAATAATTATTTTGTTTTTGTTACGACTCATTTTTCTTTGTTTTTCAGGTCAATAGCTAGAACAGATTTGGATATTAGCTACATAACTAGTCGTTTAATAGTGATGCCTTACCCGTCAGAGGGCTTAGAAAGCGCTTATAAAACCAACCATATTGATGATGTCCGGGTAAGATTTTTTTTTCTGTATTTATTTGATATCTTTCAACAAAGTTTTTTTTAAAATAATTATTATGTATGACCGTTTCAAAATAATCACGTCTACAGACATTATCTGTAACTTTTTTAATTTAAATCTTATATTAAATTCATTAAGTCACTTAGTTACCATTGTTTGCAGCCTTACCTACGATTTCGGGCCTATTTCTGGTATTTCCAGTAGATACCAGAAATAGCTCTGTTAAATCTGTTGAACTTGAAATAATAAAAAAGGTTGTCTTTTTTAGGGTTCCCTAGGTCTTTTTTAGGGTTCCCATACATATTAATCACTCCGACAAAGTGGTAAAATAAAACATTGAAAAAAAAAATTTTTTTTGGGGTGCGTCCTCTACACGTAAAGTGGGGATGTTTTTTTTTTTAAATAAAATGTTAAGTTTGTTCTTGAAATAAATTCGTTCGAACTACGGAACCCTTCATTGTGCGTGGGCCGACACGCACTTGGCCGGTATTTATTCTTGATTATGGCAGATTTGCTGAGTGTGTACATATAAATAAATTATAGATACTGTTTAGTAAACATTAATAAAAGCCTCCGTACTATGATCCCGTCTCATCGAGATTAGTCTTTCCGAACTTTTTAATATCTTCCCAATTTTCAGGCATACTTAGAAAGTCGTCACCCTGGCGGCAAGTACAGCATCTACAACGCATGTCGCGGTTGCCGTCTATCCTTCCCTCGTCACGTGCCCGTCACGGACGCGTGCCGTACGCTATGGCCCACGCCGGCCCATCGCGCGCCACTGCTGGCACCAACGTATGCGTTACTGCAGCATATGTACCAGTACTTGGGCAAAGATGATCGGCAAGCTGCTGTTATTACGTGCCAGGTATGCTTCAGTATATTATAACCTACTATATTAGAGAGCTCAAGATAAATATAAACGATGTTTGTATGTTCCATCATATTTTGTCGACACCTAACTCCGGAGCTGCTTATCAAAATCAAAATCAAAAGTCATTTATTCAAACTAGGCTGAGAATCAGCACTTTTCGAACGTCAAAATTACAAAAGACAGTCCCCCAAAACGCCCGCCCTTCACCACTTCCTAGTGCTTTCGCTGGGAAGAAGAAGTGGCGCAACAAACTCCCCAGCAGCACAGCTGTCTGTTCAGTTAGAAAATATACTTGACTGAATGCAATACAAGGTATGCAAAGCAATTAACATTACAAGACACAGAACGCTAAATTAAATTATTTGCCATATGTCAGCTAGCAACGCCAATATACCAAAAAATACAATAAAAAACTATACGTACTCAAGCAAAAATTAATAAATGGAAATTAAATAAAAGCCTCCAGGTATAAAGGGCGTGACCGCTAACATATTTATGCAATGCTGGGTTCAGTTTACATAGCTGTCGCTTGAAGTCACAAACGATAAACTAGGACCATAAGGAAACTAAATAAACAAGTTATTAATAATTTTATTTATTTATTTATTTATTTATTTATTTTCTTCAACTTACATCTATCATAACAGGTAACAACCCAATGCGATAAATGCGCTTATCCTACCTTAAACTAACATCTATAACTAATTACAAATAATGCATTCCTTGTGAATTCACCCAGAGTACACCAAAATAAATCCGTCTCACCAGCAATAAGGTTAAGCGTGCGAAGTGCACGCGTCAGCGGCGCCTCCCCTAGCAGGTTGGTCCGACCGCGCGGCTCCACTAACAGACGTGGTCGTCGTCGTCGCCACACGTACCTGTCGGGTACACACAGGCTCAGCTGCCCTAAAATAAATGCATTATGCAACTTTCCTCTCAAAATTTTAAATAAATATGTGGTAAGAGCTAAATCCCTCCTAACCCTCAACTCGTTGTATCCCACCATACCTAATATAAATAAGGTGGGATACATTAACGGAAAAAATGGATATACTCCATAATACCTCCTATATAAATATCTAATAAATTTATTTTGTACTCTCTCCAGCATGAGACTATATTTAGCTTCATGCGGAGCCCAGATGACTGCATTACATTCTAGCTGGCTCCTAACCAGTGCGTTATAGTATAATGCAACTATAGCTTTCACGTTCGAGAACCCTCGCACCGTTCGAAGCATGAAACCCAAATTTCTAAAAGCCTTTCTGCAGCAACGTGTCACGTGATCACGAAAAGTCAAGCTGGTGTTGAATCTTACCCCCAAGTCCTTGACTCCTGTGACCCGCAACAGAGGCAACCCGTCGATGTGGTAGTCGCACACGATAGGATTGTGTGCACGAGAAAAAGTGATTGTCACACACTTCGAGCCATTGAACTGCAGGAGATTTTCTTTACTCCAGCTTACCACTCTGTCAATGTCCCTCTGTAACCTGACACAGTCATCACCACTTCTTACAGCGAGGGATAATTTGAGGTCGTCGGCAAACAACAAACAGTGAGCATCTTGGACTACTTCTGGCAAGTCGTTTACCACAAGTAGGAACCCCAAAGGTCCAAGGTTACTACCCTGACTCACTCCTGATCTCGTGAAATATGGATCTGACACGTGTCCCGCATATTCCACATACTGTCGCCTATCCCTCAAATAGCTGGCGAAAAACTGAAGTGAATGTGGGGTGAAACCAACACTTGCTAACTTTGCAAGCAACATGTCATTATCGACTAAGTCAAATGCTTTTCTGAAATCAAAGTAAGCAGCGTCAGCCTGCCCCCCACTATCCACTGTTGGTATCAGATGAGCCATGTGACAGAGAAGATTACTGGTGGTACTCCTTCCCGGTCGAAACCCGTGCTGAGCCTCCGATAATTGTGCGCTCACCTGTAAATAAATGCTCTTGTGAATAGCAGTTTCCAGTACTTTTGCTGGCGTCGATAATACTGCAACTGGCCTAAAACCATCCACAGAGTCTGTTGACCCGCCCTTCGGAACCGGAACAACACGAGTCACTTTCCACCTCTCTGGGAACACGGCCGTTTCAAGACACCGGTTATAAATGTGAAGCAATGGCTTCGCTAACACTGACCGACAATCCTTGAAGATAAAAGGGGGAATGCCGTCAGGCCCTGCGGATCGCTTCGGCTTTAAGTCTTGAAGCGCACGAGATACGTCTTCCAGCGTTAAGTGGTCCAAGTGCACCCGCGCCGCTCCGTTTCCACTACCTGCTTTAGCTACAGCCGCGTCCACATCCAGCACCGGTGGGTCTGACCTATAAACCGAGTAAAAGTACTCTGCAAATTCTTGGACACACTGCTGACCAGACAGTACCTCCCCATCCTTCAAAATCTCCTGCGGACTCCTCCTACGTCTTTTGGATTTGGCGTAACTCCAAAAGGCTTTAGGGTCACTCAACATTTGACTCTGAACACGGTCACGATATTGTTCATGTGCGACTACCATCATTTCTTTAATACGCGTCCTACACCTAGCAAACGCTTCATAGTCCACTTTCGACCCGCTTGCCTTATACTGTTTATGCAGAACAGCCTTTAGTTTTATGTCGCGAATTATTTCACTAGTGTACCACTCAGGGTAAATGTACCTTGAGTTTACACAGCTTCGCTTTTTTTTCGGAACACAGTCATCAATAATAGCATTAATAATACTGTAAAAATAATCTAAACCTGTTAGTAAGTCCAAGTCATACAAAGGCGTCCAATCTATGGCTGCAATAAAAAAATATAATGTTGAAAAGTCGGCTTTGTTAAAGTTCCAACTTTCTTCGGGTACTGAGCTCGTCGAGCAGGGTGCAGCCGTACTCACCATGTCGGGGAGCTGACGCTGCCGCTGGCGCGAGCGAGTACTTACCAATATCTCGAGAGGCGGGTGGTACGCGTCCACTGGCACGAGCGGCGCCTCCGCCGCGCGCACACTCACACGCCCTCCCTCCGCTAACGTACTCAACACCAAATCCAAACAACGCCCATTACAATTTCCCACCGCGTTACTCTGAGTGAATCCACAAAATGTATGAAAGTATTCATAATAATCACTAATAGCTCCAGAACATGAATACAAGTTAAAATCCCCTATAACCACAATATCCCTATACTTACTACAATACTGTTCAATAATGTTAAATAGCAACAAGTATTCATTATCATTACTATTTGGCGGAATGTAAACAACACAAATCAGAAACATAAATCGTTTACGTAGGTACACCGTAGCACTAACCAGTTCGAACACATGATTGTTAATGTTCACGTCATTAGGCAGCGAAACTCGCCGCAACTCAAAAATAATGATAACAATGATAAAACCATGGTCAGCAAGACGACCAGTCACCACAAGCAGCACCCGTTCACGAGCATAACGCATATATATTATATTTACGCATATATATTATAGTTTAGTTAAATATGTATTATTACGTTTTACGTTATAAGGTCCGATAGTTTTGTTTGTTTTGTTTTATTACGTTATAAGGTCCGATGGGACTGGCATGTACAATTGTATAAAAGTCCCCAATAATAAATAAAGAAAAAAAAACCCTACTATATCACTAGGTAACCTATTGTTTCTATAACACTTGAAAATCAACTTTATTTACTTTCGGAATAAGTGTTTCTGTATGTTTGTGCAGGCTTTTCAGTTCAAACTGTCGATGCTTGTTTGTCTTTTCTTCCAGTACTTTTCCGCCGGTCGATTCTGGAAAAATCTCGCCGTGATAACTAAGGTGAACTAAGGTAGAGTGAGCTGTGAGTCATACTTGACACTATTAACGACTCACTCCACGCTCACTTCACCCAAGTTTTCACGGTGAGATGGTTACAGAATCGCACGGCTGGTGCCTGTTTTTTGTCACCACTCGCCTTTAGATAAAGTATCTACAAGGTGGCGCAAAGTTAATCCAATTTTGTTTTTGAATAACTTTTTTACTAAATAAAAAAATATGTATTTTGAGTGATGGAAATCTTTATTTGGACCTTTACAATTTTTTCTGTTAAGTGGAAAAGATGATATCCGTTTAATTCGCTGTAGGGTTCGTCTGGTGATGCCCAATTGCGTGGCCTCGTCTGGTTGATGTTTCTAACTTCTCAGCGACATCGGCAGCCACTGCCGGGATATTCTCGGCCGAACGACCAGTCCGGTGGCGGCCACGCCCTGCAAGGTCTCGTGTGGTTCCAGTCTGTTCGAGTTGAGCAGCTAAGCGCCGGAATGTTTGCACAGTTGGCGCGGCACAATTACTAAATCGAGGTCGAAATTCACGCTGTACCAAAACCACCGGCCGATTGTTGGTCAAAAAAATCGACACAATCATTCCACGCTCTCTTGCAGAGCGCTCCATTGCTTGTCTGTTTGTATACTGCAGCTGTGTAGTTCACAAATGTCAAATTTATAACATCTTCCGATAGGGTGATTAATTTTGCGCCTCCTTGTATAAAGAATAATTATAGAAAACAGCGTATTCAACAGCAAGGCACAAAGGTTACATAAACAATTACGTTGCTGAAGTTTAATTTAGTACTACTAAGACTAGTATGGTTTAACATACTGGTGCGTAAGGTCTTAGCCTCGCTACAAGTCAGATATTCTCCAACATCAACATACACGTTGTATGTTGATGTTGGGGAATATCTGACTTTGCAACAGATCGTTACCTACGTATGCGCATAATGAAGGTTCAACCACTGCTAATAGGATCAAACAGCCTTCTCGCATAGCACCCTAAAAATCAGATCACTGTAGTTTTTCAACCAGCTTCCATTACTTGCAGGACGGCAAAAATATGTCGTGCATGTTAGTCTGTGGCCTACTCCTGTACGCTAAGCTGGTGACGGTGCCGGAGGACGCGCTGCAGATGTTCGCAGTGAAACGCGCGCCCATAAATATGCCGCCCAGCCAGCTGCGATACCTCTACTATCTCTCTAATATTATTAGGTGAGTTTATATTTAAAATCTTTGAAATATGCTTAGTCATTACACAGTCAAACGAAAAATACAAAAAAAAAATAAGTTTAAGTTTATTGCAAAACATGTGGTCCCTATATCTGCTTCTTTACTATTATGTATCTACAGCTAGACCTCTTGCACTGACAAAGCTGTTGTTAACAATAATTTGATATCTTTGACAGGGGCGTTCCTTTCATTAAAGCCGAAAAGCCCGGCTTTCAGTCAAACGTGAGCCTAACAATAAAAAATTAAAAAAAATAAAACTACACAAGTAAACTTGTAAATTAACCAACTCAATCATGTCGCAAGAATTGATAAGAATAATAAAAACTGCGCGCCCCGGCCGGCGGCCGCCTGCTATACGTTCGATGCAAGGTTGCCAGGTTTACATACTCGAAGAATAATATTTAAATCCCGCACAGTTTTAATCACGCGCACCGTTGCCAAACCTCTCCAATACCGCTATTGCGAGAACGAAACAATAAACATCGTCCCGTCTCGCTCGCACTAGCTGGCTTCTTATGAGGCTTCTGGACCTCTCACTATTTGTATACAAATTGTTCACGTTGTTGATTACATCAGTATGTACTTATTTTCCAAATTGTACTGATTTTTAAGCCTGGCTTCTGATTTTTTATGAATGGAACGTATAGCGAAGCGTGTGTGTGTAAATAGTATGAATGAGCGCGTCGCTGTGCAAAGCTCGATCTATGGAATGGAATGGAATGATACAATTTCAAATTAGTTCAAGTTCGTTTCGAGCGGTTACTGGTGCATTTTTTGCTTGGACATTTTCTGTGAAATGAAGTGTTGTGATTAGTTTTGCGGTGATTATCTTTGTTTTGAAGTGATTAAAAAGTTTCTTGACATTAAAATGAATTCGGAAACGCTAAATACTTTCAAGTTTTACAGACGAATATAATCTCATTACTTCACCTAAACCTACTTTTTGAGTACCTACCTATTTCTCAGAAATCTAAATTACGTAATAGGCATTTTAGTCGAAAATTGCCTTCAGGGTGCCTTTCCGGAACTTTTAAAGATAGCTCATTTAATTGTGACCATTCCTGCGACAAGTTGTTTCACGGAACGTGTTAAATAAGTATTCACACATATTTATTTAAGAAATAAGTACTCAAGAACAAGAACGGCTTTCCGAATTATCGAAAATTGCAATAGAAAAACAGCTGTTGGTAGAAATTAAAACGTTCGCCAAATTTTGACGCCGACTGATTACGCCGTTTTGAGTTAGAATATATAATTTTTATATTTTGTAAAGGCCGCTTAATTAATTGTAAAAATTAAAGCAGGCGCCAGGATCATGTTCTCTAAATGAATTGACAAAAAACGGCTTTTATCAAAGCTACTGAAGGTAAAGTAAATCTGTCTAGTAATTTTTACCATGCCTTCCGTGTGCGTGTGTGTGGTGTTTGTCATCTGTCTGTGATAAAGAAACGAAAATTGAAGAGTTATGGCTGTTCACATTGTGAGTAATTATAATTATAAATATTATCAACATCGTAAACAATGTGTAGTTAGAAATCAATCAATAACTTGTACGCCATCTAGTGGCCAGATTGTAATATTTTGCCTATAGCGACTGTTGCGAGCGAGTGAAATATGAACTAACTCTGAGCTCTGTTGTGCCAATAATGTTAATAGATGGCTCTTATACGTCTTATCATATTTTACACGAAACTGATAATATGAAAATGAAAAAGTTGCGATTTTGTAAAGGATTACCAATACTTTGAGTATATAATTTATAATATAAGAAAAAAATGGTGCTATTAAAAAACATTTCATTTTAATTGCTAATAGCAAAAACATACAATTATGAAATAAGAACTAAAACGAATCAGTCGGTAGGCACAACTTGTGACAGGCGATACGGTAGGTAGGTACTTAGTTTTTTTTTTTAAGTATGTTGGCTTGCCCTAAGTTTAACCACTAGGCACGCCACTGATCTTTGATATTTATCTTAAAATTTTCCGGTTGTCAGTGGTGGCGATTCTGTTGTTCCCAAACTAAACAAAATTTAAGTTCAGTGCATCTTTTTCTTTCTATTTCATTAAGAAAAGGACAGAAATTAATTATTAGTTTAGTCCTGTCAAATTAGTCAACGCCTGACGTTAATTGGAGTATTTTTAGCAGCCAATTTTTTAATCACGTCTAATCTTGTCTATGGAGTATCTTGATTTGACAGGACTGAAGTAATATTTATCTTCTGTCCTTTTCATAATGAAATAGAAAGAAAAAGATGCACTGAACTTAAATTTAGTTTAGTTTGTGAACAAGGGAATCGGCGCCAGTGTTTTATACAGCGTGTAACGGAAGGGGGGTATCAACCCTGAAGGAGGTGAATGTGCTCATGACACTCAACAACTTTCCCCAAAGAACATAGGTCGAAATATGAAAAAAAAATTTGGCCCTCCCTTACAAAACTGACTACCAGCTGATTGATTTACTATGGGAGGGCCAAATTTTTTTTTCATATTTCGACCTATGTTCTTTGGGGAAAGTTGTTGAGTTTCATGAGCACATTCACCTCCTTCAGGGTTGATACCCCCCTTCCGTTACACGCTGTATACTAGAACCAAATGCCTAGTCAACAATTCCAAAACTGCACAATATTTCATGTTATCAAATTATAGCCTACTTTGTTCAATGTTTATGAACCACTGCATGACCATGCATGAACATTGTACATTGTAATGAATGTGTTTGTTTCAGACCAGAACCAATCCTCCCTCACTTCCGGCCAGTAAGCTTAGTATCTCTGACCATTCAACCAGTCCCCCTTTTCACTAAAGCCCGGGACGGTTGCCGGCCCTACATAGAGATTTACAATGAGGACAGAATGCTGCTGTCGACGATGCAAGACTATGATAGGTTGCATCTCTATAGCATGGCTGAGGGGAAAGTGAGTATTGTTAATTACTTCATTAAGTCGTCACGTGGTGAAACATTTTTAACGGGTTATATCCTCGTTCTGACTAAAGCTGACCTCGACTGACTAAAGCTAAGTGGAAATTCGTTGATATGTTATATTGCATCTATTGAGTTCTTTTATTTATATAAATAAAGAACCAGCACTTCAGCATAGGTCAAACCACTACCCAGAGTTTTAAGTCATAATGCCATATGCCGATGCTACAATGGGCATATAACAGTTTGAATGTCATTATAAAACTATGTTTTCTCATCAACTCCTAAATGCTGAGCATGCTGAGCCACCATTGGGTTCTAATCAAATGAAATGCGAATTGATTAACTCGTTTTAAATTGGATTTGATGCAAGAATATAGCATATTAAGAATCAAAATCAAAAGTCATTTATTCAAACACTTCGAACGTCAAAATTACAAAAGACAGTCCCCCAAAACGCCCGCCCTTCACCACTTCTTAGTGTTTTCGCTGGGGAGAAGAAGTGACGCAACACACTTCCCAGCAGTCCAGCTGTCTGTTCAGTTAAAAAATACTTGAGGAAGCCTATTGCAGGCTTCTCATATAATGTAATTTCATTTTCCTCAGGTAACTCTCCCACTAGACACTACAGTGGTCGGTGACGTAGCTGTCTGCGTGTACCACGCTCGGCAACAGTTGGGCCGCGTGCATTCTGTGCCCGTACTTTCTGTGCACTTCCACACCGGATATCTATCACTAGATCAGCACCATATCAAGTTTAATAGGTAACTCTCATTTTATCTGTCAAGCTTACACCACCTGCTAGCACCTGATAGCCAAGGATTGAGTTTAATGACATGCAGTTGGAAATGCTTATGTCCAGCAGGACTGATCATTAATGAAAAGGGGGGAAAATCAGTTTCAATTTCTTACAATTTTAGGAGTGGGTATATCAGGAGTAATTACAAGGTCCACCTGTTTTGTATCCAATGGTTTCCTCGATATTTTGGGGTTCTCAATTTCATAACCACGTTTTGTCCAAGCTTTAAATATTTTCAATTTAACTGTGACTTTTATGTGTTATGAAAATATACTGGATGTTTTTTTTCAGGCTCCTAATTTTTACAGCGTATTCTACTCATGAATATGAACAACTTTCACTATGGGACCAACTCTGAAATCATGAAAACAAAATCAGCTGTTTAATACAAAGTTCAATACCTAGTTGACCGAAATGTATGAAACAGCTGATTTTTTTTTTTCGTTATCTCAGAGTCGGTTCCATAGTGAAAGTTATTCATATTCATGGATGGAACAATTTGATGAAAAAATTTGGAGACGGTAAAAAAAAGTATACTGTATATTTTTGCAGTCTCGTACAAGTGAAGAGATACCAATTGTTTAAAGAGATACCTGTTGTTTACTTCGACATCTTTTTTGACAGATCCGAAATCGACGGCATAGACGAGTCCCTTCCTGTGAACGACCACTTCTCTAACAACACGACCGCGGTGATAAGTCTCGTGGTTCAGAACGGTGAGCGTCGCAAGCCGCGCTCCGATCTCTGGGAAGAAGACCATTCCTTCCCCATTCGGACGCCCGATGTACTGTTCTCTACTAATCTGGAGAGAGACGAAACTATTGATAATTTTGGTAAGTTTTTTTTGACGATCTACGTCTCGTCTAATGCATTGTATTTTGAACTCTTTGACTAACAAAATAGAGATAAAAATTCCATAATTAAGTCTGTTAGTCCAAATGGTGAGCCATGTACGATTATAGGCACGTACTTTCGAAGATCATTTCTTCACCATACGGACACGAGGTGCTTTGGGTAGAAACTTGAAGGATTTATCTTACTCAAAGATAATTCTTCGATTGTTGTTTAATTTGCAGGTAAATTATACCGTCTTCCTTTGTTTTGTGCTAATGTATGTTATAAATCTTTAACTTTATGTATTTTTATATATAATATGTGTACATCTATTTTATCTATTTACGCAGCGAATCTTCGCAACAACCCCGCAGCCGTACCAAAGACAAGTATGTTGTAGTGTTGTGTTTAGCAAATCATTCATTTAGCTATACGATTAGCTCTACATACTAAATAAATAAATAAACACCAAATGCATTGAAAACTGCGCGCATGCAGATCTTGTAATGTGAACCCAATTTGCGCGCTCATAATCTCATACGATATGAAAACCGCGTACGACACATATTCTGCCGTAGTAAGCGAAAAAGACGCATATTGGCCAAAAATGTAAAGAAAAATAAACCTTACTAAACAAAAAAGGCGCATCCATTAAGGCTCATTTTTCTCCATTCCCTTTCGGCAGATGCGCCCCTTTTACTTAGGGCGGCAGTATTATGCTCATTGCCATTGGATACAAAACTAACACAGAGAATTTATACATTTAACGTGTTTTACGTGGTTTAACCGTTTTCCCCGTTGTATAACTTCCAATAACATTTTCATTTTTTATTGTCTGTTTGACGTGTTTAACCTGTTCACACTAAGCTCTCATATTTTAGCGTGCACTAAGTCGTTACTCGTTTTTACCTAAAGCACAGTTTTTTCATGTGTACATTGATTATTATATTAATATATGAATACAAAAATGCATGCCCTTTTATTACTTATCTATGTGATATTCTTAATAAAAGAGTTTACAGGGTGGCAGGGAAATCGGCGCGCTAACTGTAACTGTAACCATGAATTCAGCAAGAGATTGTGGGGACAATCATTGTGCTGAATTCATAGGGCAGAAATTTTTAGTTAAAAAAATGCCGGTCCTATGAAAATCTACTTTTTTTTTTTAGATAATGTAAGATTTTCAGTTACAATATACGTGTTATTATGTTTTTTTTCTAGTTAGCTACTTCTAACCACCTAATTATGAGTGTGATATTACATTAGAAACGCAAGATTACATAAATTATTCATAAAATACATGCAAAAGAAGTCTAAATAGGTCTAATAAAACTATCATAGTCATAAAAATAATAGTCTTACCTTATTATTACAAAAACACTGTCAACGAATGTTTTTCAAACCAACAGTAACACACAAACGATTATCGGCGCCACTTACTGCCTAAACTAAATCAAGCGTAAGGTGTGTTTCTATGTTAGTTCAAGAAATAATCGCTGGATGGCATGCATTTAAAGAAAAAAAAATCCAAAATAAGTGGTTAGCATAGCTAACCTGTGACCCTGAGAGTTAAAAAAAAATTGCTTTTCTATCATGTGCTGAAATTATGGTTCAGAATCATGTACTGAATCCATGGTAATAGGTTGTCCGTGGATGTCCCTGCCACACCGTGTGTATATACGTATTGAACACCAGAAAATACAATACAAAAAATAATTGATAACTTAACAAATGTGTAACACCCGCAGTAACTGCCGACTATCCAGTGAGAGAGCCGGAGCCGACTCGCCCGTCGCGGCCGTCCCGCCCCGCGCCCCCTTCCCCCCTCCCGCCTTCTCGCCCGCCCCCTCCCGCGACCCTTGCTCACCCCGACACTGCGCCCCCCTCAGAGAATACCGCAGACTTCTTAAACCTGAACCTGAACTCTGGGGCAGCACAGGAACCGAAAACAGAGAAGAAACTGAAGAATGAAGATTCGTTTGATTTCTTTGGAATGATGGAGAAGCAGACTGATGATGGGTTTGGAGATTTCCTTACTGGAAATAAGGGAGAGAAAGCTCAGGTGAGTTGTATAAGCCTCTTAATGTGTAGTTCGTTTTATCACGACAATGTACCCGTAGCAATAGAAACCCATTATAAAACTGTGACTGCATTCAACAACTCTGCTTTTTTTGGTTGTAGAATTTCGCAACGGAATCGATATTCGGCGACCTCCCCGCCCCGTCTACGGAACAAACCGACGCGAAGACGAACATGAACTCCAGCGATCCTCTCAACTTCGACCCCTTCGGCCTCAACGACCCTCTGCCGAAGACAGAACCGGTGCTCACACCACAACAGCTGATTCAGGAGGAAGGTGAATATCATGGGAGAGGTAGGCAGAGGTGTATTAAAATAGTGCACTTTTCACATAAATCATATGTAACAGGAAAGGGAAACAACATTGTCAGTAGTAAGTGGACGCCGAAATACTAACAAGATAAAGATGGAACAATGCAGGATTTTTAGGAGGCAAGTCGTTTAGATTAATGGGTGCTTTAAAGCGATAATTTACAACCTCCTTTTTTGCTTAGGGCCGGTTTTTTGATCCGTAGTTAACTCAACCAATTGTTAAAAATAGTAACTAACGGTTAAATTTTGGCACAATGTGTTTTTTGTTCAATTGTTTATCCAATTGTGAAATAATTAACTATTAGGTAAAAAAACTAACCACCCGAAGTTGGAGAGTTAACAACATGGCGGATGGTCAGCTCAATCACATCAGCTGTTTTGTACAAGTTTTCTTGTCGTCAACGTCGTATTCAGTAGTCGTGTTCTCAAATATGCTTTTCATTGTTTATCATGGATTTAAACATAGTTAGATATTATGATATGTCGGAAAGTTCATCAGACGATGATATTTTTGCGGAGTACGTGTTAATGAAGGCTGAAAATTTTTAGACCATATAATCCACCATTATGGTTAGTGTTGTCACATAGAAAAAAATTACCCCCCAAAAAACATAACTATTTTTAGGAAATTATTTCTCATTACACTGGCAATATAATAGGCAATTGTGAGGCTTGACTATACTTAAAATAGATATTGATAAACGAAATAGCCCCTTAACTGTTAGTTGACCAGTTGACTATAGTTAATCTAACAAATTGTTATACGGTGTTTGACTACGGATCAAGAAACCGGCCCTTAGTTTACCAATCTATGACTGTCGCGCTACGAACTTTTGACGTTCAACATATCCTCAAAATCTCATATTCTTGTTAATATTATTATCATCCTAGTTAGAATTAATTAGTTAGTATTATTATCTTTGCCTTGTCCCAATCTATATGGGTTCGACGTAACACATCTTTTTCTTCCATAATTCTCATATCTTCTCCTGTCTTCACTATATTCTCTCTTGTATGTTAATAGTTTATCAACTAATAATAATTATTATCGTCTATTGAACCAGGTCGTCCCCAAAGCGTTCCCTTAGAACGTGCACAACCAACCAACCAAGGGGGTGCGCGTAAGGACCCGTTCGCCGAACTGGGCGTATTGGGCAGCGCCATGCCGGCCGCGTCCGCACAGTCCCTGAGCGCGAGCGGCAGCATCGGCTCTACGCCCAGAGCGTCGCCGGCACATACTCCGGCGCACCAGCCGCATACGCCCGCGCATCAGCCGGATTATAAGTAAGTTTTCTGTGATTAATTTATTGCAAAGCTGTAGTATAGACGCCAGCACTTCAAGCTACTACAATCTGTAATTTTTTTTTTAATAGATTTTCAACTTTATCGCATTTAGCTCAAAGTTGATTGGCCAAATTTTACAGTTTCGAGTAGCTTGATGTGCATTCAGGGAACTTTGTGGTTGAGCAGATAAGCACACTGCGGCTATTCACCGTATTATAACCATTTCTTAGGACTGGAAAAGAAGGATAGAGTTGGGATTGGAATTCACAAACAATTTATGTCGATAGTCAGTTCAAAACATAGAGTTGATTAAAAATAAATTATTTTTGGAAGTATTATATTGTATAATAATATTTTGACTTAGATATAGCGAAATCTATTGGGTTGTTGCATAATTATTTTCCCACTTCTAAATTTCCTTGATATTTCCAGGAGTCTCAGGATTTTTCTAGAATAAGTCTAGGATGTGGTAGAATGTTCTCGTATCTTTCGTGTAGGGTATATAAGGCGGTGGCTTGTTACTGAGATTCAGTAAAAATTTAAAAAATGGATCAACAACATCTTCGAGCGATATACTTATACGAACACAAATTGGGAACCAGTTCGAGGGAAACGGCAAATAATATCAACACCGCTTTTGGCTCAAATACTACTACCGATCGCACAGCACGAAATTGGTTTTAATGCTTTGATAAAGGAGACACAAGTCTAAAAGATATTCCTCATACTGGTCGACTCATCACTTTTGACGAAGAAGCGTTGCGGCGCGAGCTTGAGTTGCATCCGGATTCTAGCTTCAGAGATTTAGAGAAAACTTTAAAATATCACTACAGTACCATAGATCGCCATCGGCAGTCCATGGGTTACCGTAAAGTTTTGTCAAGATGGACGCCTCACGCTTTGACCGATGCTCAACGTGCAGTACGTGTCAGCATTTGTGAAAGTCTGCTGTTGCGCCCGCAAAGGAAGAGTTTTCTCTAGTCGATTTTATCACCGGCGACGAATCCTGGATCTTGTATGAAATCGATACACGAAAGGCCTTTTGGATACCTGCCGATAAACAACCACCAACAAAGCCAAAAAGCACTTTGCATGGTCAAAAACGTCTGTCAGTTTTCTGGGATTCTAAAGAAATGTTGTTTTGGGAGTTACTTGACGACAATCAGAATATTAATGCCGAAGCCTATGTGAATCAACTTCAGAAGTTGGCGAACGTTCTTAAAGAAAAACGGCGAAAACGTCTTGAAGTATCATTACTTCATGATAACGCGAGACCACATATGGCTAATAACCCCTGTAATTCTAGAGAGGTTCGGCTGGACTACGATTCCTCACCTACCTTATAGCCCTGACCTAGCACCATCCGACTTCCATCTTTTCCGGACTTTAAAGCAGCTTCTTCGTAAAAAGAAATTTGAAAATTCTGACGACTTAAAAAATGACCTTTCCTGTTTCTTTGCCTCTCAGCCACCTTTTTTCTGGGCTAAAGGTATTGAAACTTTGCCTAGCAGATGGCTACATGTTCTCGATAATAAAGGTGATTATATTGTCGATTAATTGTTTATGTAAAGAAATTTAAGAATATTGTGAGTTTTGTTTCAAAGTGGGAAAAAAATTATGCAACAACCCAATAGTATGTTTTGACAGACCACTCAACTCTCTATTTTGCATAATTATTTCTAATCGTAACGTAATTTACAGTAGGTCCCACTTTGAGCCAGCAAAGACTCCTGCAGATGACAAACCTAGGAAGCCAATGGACGTGTTTGGTGACTTACTCGGTAGCCAAGGTTACGAGTTTGCAGCCAAGAGAGATTCCGGCCCGAAGACTATGAACGCTATGAGAAAAGAGGAATTGGTCAGAGATGGCGTCGACCCGGAGAAATTGAAAGTTAATGACTGGGTAAGTTGAGAATTACATACAACTGCACATACACATAAATATTTATAATATGTGGTTAATATCTATCCAGTATGGCATGTCTGTTTTATTCTTAACTCTTTAAAGCCGGTGGCCGGCAAAATATTGAAATATGTAGCAATAGTTATTACAGAAAAAAAATAAAAAAATCCATTGGTGATGGTTGGTTGATGATGGGTGGTATGCATAATAAAGAGTATTCTGTTCTATCCACAGTAGCTCACATTCTCATAACAGCCAAATCTATACTAGCTTATCAGAACAATGAGAAAACTACTTATACGTCAAATGTTTGCAGATGACGTCACGCTTGATGTCGACTTGGTTTTGGTTCCGAATAAAAGTACCAGTTTTCTTTCATAGGTTACATTAAACTGATGTACGCATTATACATTACAGACGGAGGGCAAGAAGGCGAACATCCGTGCACTTCTGTGTTCGCTTCACACTGTTGTATGGGAGGACTGCCGCTGGACGCGCTGCGACATGTCCCAGCTAGTCACGCCAGCCGATGTCAAGCGCAACTATAGGAAAGCGTGCCTCGCTGTACATCCTGATAAGGTAAGATTTTTTTCTTTACACGAGTTCGACCAAGTAGCAATGGTCTCGTAACTGCCACTGAGCTAACATAAATGAGAATTGCTTCTGAATAAATGTGAAAAGCTTACAAAAATGAGAGTTGCTTCTTCTGCGTTTGATTTAAGCTACTATTTATTTATCTCATCTCCTTGTTTACAGCAAATGGGCACATCCAACGAGAACATGGCGAAAATGATCTTCATGGAACTGAACAACGCGTGGAGCGACTTCGAAAACGACGCCAAGCAACAGAACTTATTCTCATAAACGTAACAGTGCAGCTAAAACATTACCATAACATGGAGTAGTCAACAAAATGGAGATCTAGCATGTATGTTCCTCTGTATAATCAAACATGTGAGAGATATTATTGATGCGTTCGCAGTTTTGTCGACGCGAGCACGTCCATAAGCACTCCATCTGTTCATTACTCCGCTACAGTGGAGACTAATCCAGTATATTAATAGCGAAAATATGTTTACTTAGATAGACCCTGCTAACGGCGTGTATTCAGAAAGCAAGTTGGAAATATAAGAATCTAAATGCTTAACGCGGAGTCACAGATTTGTCTTACCGCTAGAATTTAATGGGGAATCGCTAAGTAAGTATAATTTAGAATTGTGATAAATTCTTGAATAGTTTATTAAATCAAATGTTAACTTTGTGAATATGCATTATGCATCTTATATTGATGTTTGGATGTAGCCCCAATTAATAAAGGCTTTTTAGTAGATCTTTAAATGTCTCGTATCGAAGAAATTTTATTGCGTAATTGAATAAATCAGGTCAATTTTTAAACGTCTTCAAAAAAAGAGGTTCTGTATTCGACCCGTATGTACGTATGTTTGTATGCCCGCGATTTTCTCAAAAACCAACGAACCAATTTTATTGCAGTATATTCAATGAAGTATTCTTACACAAACGGTGTTTTGAACACTAGAAGTAGCATGGTTTTGAGACCCCTTTAACCTTTTACCAGGCCCCGGATATATGCATCCCACATAGATTTTTCAATGCTCTGCCCAGGTTTTGAATTTAAAAAGCACAGAAGCTATCAAAATAAATTCTTGAATGTATACGCTGTTGTTCCAAATTCGCAACCTTCGATATACGAACGTATGTGTCACTGACAGACATTTGAATTTTGACTACCCGTTGAACAGGCCCTTTTCGTTAAGTGCGGAAGTTTTTGTTCGATTATGGCGAAACAAAGAAAGGTAAGTCGTGCAATTTTTTTATATGTTTTAGATTTTGAGTTTTTCTATTGGGTTTACATCATTTCTAGTCGATTTCTTGTCTAAATTGTCTGAAATATAGCAAAATATAACGTGGGAAACATATGACCATAGCCTGTTTAGTCGACGTTATTTGTGGGAGCTATATATCCTTTGCCTGTTCGAATCACATTTTTTTCATATACTAGCTATTGCACCCTACTTTACCTGTGATTTTTTAAACTCTGGTTTGTACTGGAAAATATGCACAGGATATCTTCTACAACGTGTAACGTTAAATGCGCAAAACCGGAAAATGGTTTGATCAGAATAACGAGCAGAATTAATTGAACGACTTTTTAATATAGGTCACATTTTTCAAAAAAATGTGTCTATTTATTAATAGGTCAAGCAAGCCAATGACAGCGCGGCGCAGTGGCCCGGTGAGGACTCCTCCCTCGATAAAGCGTCGTCGCAGACGCAACAAACGATCAGAATGGCCAGTAAAACTAAAACAGCACATAAAACCTTTACAATTTTTTTAATGACTTATTTTCTCTCTGAAATAGGTCAATTCAATTAAAAATCTGTTGGGGTGTCTGAGGTTTTGTGCATTTAACGTTACAAGTTGTATATAATTATCCATTATAAGGTAGTCCTTTACCAGGCAACGGAATACGTTTTCCCACTTTTTATTTTCAGACATTTCAGTGTTTTTCCAGAATTTTTTTGATGAGGAATTATTTAGGGCGTGATTCAACGACCAAATCCATATAGAACACTTTATATCTTCCAGCCAGTCTTCGGGGCCTGGTTAAGGGTTAACCTTTTATCATAAACAAACAGTAAGGCTTCGTACGCACCGACAGGTGGCTCCCTTAGCGCTTAAGAGCTTAGTGACCTATGATCCTTCGAGACATGCTAGGCGACTAGCGGAGGCACCAAGCTCGCAGTGCGGTCGGTTGCGAGAATTCTAGAGCGTTCGTTTCACTACTCTACTCGCAAGGTGACTCGCTAGACTCTAGGCGTTAAGGAAGCCACCTGTCAGTCCGTACGTAGCCTAATTTAGTTTAACGAAAAAAAAAAGCCAGATATCAAAACCTGATGATATTAGAAAACCACTTTCCATACAATGCCATTTTAAGTTCGTTAGTTCATTTAGTCAATGTCTTGTCTTCCGATAGCATTTTCTTTTAGGTACCTTAGCAATAGTCTGATGAAATAAATATAGTAGTAATTTACTAGGGCATTACTTAGTGATGGCACCCCTTGCAGACGGTAGTGTGACAATAACTCTTTCTATTTTTGGCACTTAGCTGTCATATAGTGTTGTCTCATTCTGTCAGACTTTGCTTCGATGTGCCCTCGCTAAGTAACCGAGCTGTATCGACTGCAAAAACAACGACTCGGTCAGAGCTTCTTACGTTAAAACATTGTATATTACTCAATAAATAATCGTATATTTAGTTGGTTTAGTTCAGTTTAAATATAAATATATGAATCGGGTCCGTGGGATAAAAAGGATTATTTTATAGACTTATTCAACAGGAAAATAATAATTTGTGGGCGTTACTTAATAGTTTTTAGTGTTGTATTTTAGTAAATTCACGTACATAATATAGAACAAAATGTATTTTAGATATTAAATATCACAAGAAGTAATGTATGAAATAAAAAAAATAAAAAATCAAAGTTACAGTTTATTACGGTTAAGAAAGTTATTCTTTGACTCGAAGTTATCGATTAAATACATAATTATGCTATCTATCCATTTGTGGGAAGAGTAGACATTCGGCTTCTTTGCGATTTCGCTTTATTATGTTACTACTTTATAATGTAGGTATATGGAGAACTGTTCAGTACTACTTTATAACGTAGGTATATGGAGAACTGTTCAGGAGGGCAGAGCCGTTTAAAACGCTACGCATCCTGAACTGATATGGGATGATGTATTCTTTTATTTTTTCAATTTATGAACGCTTCTGTTATGTATACGACGCTGAATTCGGATACTTCCTGTGAGTACCTTTAGAGCCATACCTCACCGAGACGCCATGGCGACGTCGCCAGTTCGCGCTGCCAACTAAATGGTAAAACGGGGTGAATCAGGATGAAACTTTAAAATGGATTTTAACATTGAAATAATGTCGTTTTTTGCCAAAAGGTCTCTACTGTCTTTACTATATTATAATTAACGATTAAGTGTCCTTGTCGGCAACAAACAACGTTAAAATCCATTTAAAAGTTTCATCCCGTTTCATCCCTGCATTTCCTATTCACCTCGTTTTACAGTATACGGATAATATATAGTGGGTGGTGCACCTGCCGTCCGCTTGGTTACGCAGCCAACAACACATTTTGTTGGCGACGCGACCTGGCTGCGTCGCCATGGCAACCGGGTGATGTATGGCTCTTAGTCGCATAAATGTAACTCTTATGATACCAACTTACAATGTAAAACAAAGGAAAGTCGCGCAATTATATCAATTCAAAACTGGGTCACTGGTACACGGAATCTAATCAACGCTGAAGTGAGATATTTTATTTTATTCCCTTGCTCTTCAGGACTTGGTGTTGTTAGATGTTAATTAAATTAGTTCTCTGAGAGCTTACGATAATATTAAGTTTATACATTCCTATTATAAGTATAGTCGGGTGTCCATTATCGTTAAAATAGATGTGGTATTGAAATGTGAACTTGAATACAATCTTTAGAATCTTATGAGTTATTTGAATCAGTATTTGATCTTAGAATGAGGTTTCCGTTCATCCACTTTATATCAGATCGTGCAATAGTTTATTTTGGAATATTAATTTTTTTTTTTAATCTTATGTAGTTAGGCAGGCCTATTACAGAGTAAAATTTGTTGTTGATTCCAATATGGTATAGAGCCAGTGAAGTCACCAATATCGTGTATATTTTGCTTAGATAACGTACCTATGTCTAAATAACAAATCTGTTCGAAAATAAAGTAATTTGAAAAGTAAACCTTGTTTTTTTTCTTCTTCACATCCTTCTGTAATGATATTCCGTATATCTATGCCTAGCTTTTATTTATACAAGGGCATGTATTTAACCGAGCCTCAAATAATTCCCATTTTGCTTTCCTTAAAATATTATTGACCAACTTGGATGTAGCGCGACGTGGCTGTAACACTTCACGCGGCAACAAAAAAAAAGTTTAAAAAATGGCTCATTTATTTAAAAAAGAATATGCAACATTAGAAGCTAACTGTTTTAGAGGTTCATTGATTTAAAAAAGCGCACATCCTTACAAGGTCAATAAATTTTTAAGGGACCCGTCAAATATTTCCCGTATAGCAAGTCTATGATTCGGTCTCAGTTTCAATAAAACGTCCCCTTTCCTGTTATCTACATATGTTGAAAGAAATGAAATAAAACCCATTTTCTGTTATATAAACCTTATTTATTAACAAAAGATCCTCATTTGTCAACTTGGTTCCGTCTTGACATCCATACACCACCCGTACTTCTCAAGGAGCTCTTGTTTCTTGCGCCGGAGCAAAGCTTCCTCTATGTCCTTCTGTGAAGGTACGGCTACGTGCGACGTTACGATTGGCCGGACTGGTTCGCCGTCTTCATCTTCTTCTATTCGCTTGTCGTCAGGCTAGAAAATATGAATTCGTGAGCAAGAAATAATGAGAAAATGGTAGAATAGGGCTAAGGTTCGCCGCAATATGTTGAAATAAAACCTGCTCTCGCGAATAATACAGGGTGGCACGGGCATCGACGTGAAAACAACCATATTTAGTCGGTTATCAAAAAAAAAAAAGCTGTTTCATAAAAAAGTGCAATACCTACGCGGTCAAAATGTATGGAACAACTATTTTCCAGAATCATGTACTGAATACTGGTATGAAATAATGGTAACAAGTTGCGCGGCGATGTCCGGTTTTATTTATTTATTGGTGCAGATTCTGTTGTTCACAAACTAAATTTAAGTTCAGTGCATCTTTTTCTTTCTATTTCATTAAGAAAAGGACAGAAGATAAATATTAGTTTAGTCCTGTCAAATTAAGATACTCCATAGACAAGTTTAAGACGTGATTAAAAAATTGCCTACTAAAAATACATCAATTCACGTCAGATGCCCACTAATTTGACAGGACTAAACTAATATTTATCTTCTGTCCTTTTCTTTATGAAATAGAAAAAAAAAGATGCACTGAACTTAAATTTAGTTTGTGAACAACAGAATCGACTACATTATTTCAACGTCTCTTATCTATTAATTTGTTTGGCAGTGAAAGTATGACTAGCTTTTCTAATGTGCAAAATTAATGGTTAGCTAGTAATAGAAAATATGTAATAACTCACATCTTCTGGATAAATGTCCTCTTCTTCAGGCACTTCTTGATCCTTATCTTGTTCTTTATTCCTCTTCCATTCGTCCACCGCTTGCGCTATGGCTGTAACGTATAATTAATCATGTATTTTAAACTTCTAGTAAAGGGCCTTATCAGGGAAAGCAAAAGAACTTCTCATGGCTTAGGAAGCAGGAGCTTCCAAGTACGTTCCACTGCTAGGAAATAAGGTTATTTTATTCTGTAAATACGATATCGGAATCAGGGGTCAAGGTCACTATTTACATCTGGCTCGACTAATATCAACCCTGAATGTTTTGAAAAAAAAAAACCTATATAAACGAACCTTCTTTCTCAGCTTCCTGTTCGAGAGGCATCAACAGACCGTCGTCGTCATCTCTGTACCCATAGTAGTCGGCATCCACGTCTCTCATGAGATCGGCGCGCGTTCTACGAGGCGGCGGTGGAGGTTCCTGTTCAAATAACTCGCGGACACCTGGCCATAGGAAACGTTGATTAGATCTAGACAAAAGAGAAATGCAGAGCAGAAGATTATCTGATGACATTGAATAATGCACAGAATATACTTTATGATCAGTGTGATAAAGTGCACAGTTGCAAGAATATCGACGCAGCCATGAAACGGCTCCGTACGTTGAGAGTTGCGCGCGCTTCTTTGCATTTAAAGAGCTGGTAATAATATTAATTTTTTAATTTAATTAAAAATCTTCAGCCGGTCGATTCTGTAAAAATCTCACCGTAAAAGCACAAGGGTGCGTTTCCACAGAAGCGGAGCTGGGCGAAGCGGAGCAGAGACGTGCAGGAATCGACTAATCACAATAGTTGAAATCCTCATCGCGTCACTCGTCTCGTCTGTGATTGGACGATTCCTACACGTCTCCGCTCCGCTCCGCTTCTGTGGAAACGCACTCTAAGTGAAGTGAGCAGTATCAATAGTGTTAATCCCTAACGACAGCTCACTTCCCGCTCAATTCACCTAAGTTCTCACGGTGAGATTTTTAAAGAATAGCACTGCTGGTGTCCGTTTCTCTTTGGTTTGCGCTTAGCTTAATCACAGCTCAAGTTAGAGCTCCTCTAAATATTGAAGTGGTGTCAAAGGAACTTATGTTAACAAAAATACAACTATAAATATTAGGTCATCCCACTTCCAGTGTCATATTTTTTATTTCCAATATTTATGTATTGCGATATGTATATGTATTGTATGCAATAGTTAATACATGTGTTGTCTTGTACAATCATGTTAGTTTAATTTGGTGTGTTGTATTGTCAAGACGTGCATTGATTTAAAATGGAAGATTTAAAAAAATCTATTAATGTAGTGGAGCAACGTATATTTCTAAAGTTTTGTGCTTTACTCAACTACTCTGGAGGAGTTGCGCACGACTTACTGGTAAAGTGTGTTGGTCGTAACGCCTTAAATAAAAGAACCGTACAGCGATGGCTTGAAATGTACAAACAAGGAAGAACCACAGTTGAAGATGAGCCGCGAGCACCTCGATCATTATCATCGACTAGATTAGAAGCAAGGGACAAAATCAAGGAAGCACTCCGTCAGTCACGTAGGGTTAGTGTCAGTGATCTCTCCACTCAACTTAACATTCCTCATTCCACTATACATAGAGTACTCACGGAGGATTTATGTCTGGTCAATAAAAGTGCAGTGTGGGTGCCCCACACTCTGAACACGGATCAGGAGTTTCGTTATGAAACTGCGCGTAGCCATTTATCGTGGTATCGCCGTAATAAAAATATACTTAATAGATTCATATGCCTTGATGAAACTTGGGTCGAATTTTATACTCCTCGTCAAAGACATCAGTCACGATGTTGGGTGGAACCGGGCACTTCAGCTGAACATTTACCACGTGCAGAGCTACATGAACGAAAAATACTACTAATAGTAGCTATGGATGTCAGAGGCATTGCTTTTTGGAGAACTTATGATGAAAATACAACTATGACTGGAGAGCGATATAAGTCATTTTTAGAAGAAAATATTCCTATTTGGGCAGACGAACATCATATAACGAGTCCTATAATTTTACATGATAACGCCAGACCGCACAAATCAAAAATAGTTCAGAATTTAATTGAAGATAAAGGATGGATTGAAATTATTCAGCCGCCATATTCCCCGGATATGTATCCTTGTGATTTCAATTGTTTTGGCCATGTGAAGAGGAAATTGTCGGGTACTCGATACAATAGCAAAAAGGAGTTAGATATTAAACTAAAGAGCATCATTGATGAATTAAATGAAAGTGGTACTTTAAATGGTGTTCAAGATTTGCCAGCAGTCTGGGAGCGAGTGATTAATAGTGGTGGAGATTATTGATTAGTGTCACAAGGTTATATAGTATAGTAGTCAGTTTTTGTAAAATAATAATAATAATAAAAAAATATGACACTGGAAGTGGGATGACCTAATACATTTGCATAAATCTGAAATTGGTTTAACAAAATGGCACCACGCTTTCCGGAACTTAGTGTCATTACATTCTTTCTAATCTAATATGTATGTTGTTTTGGATTACAATACAACATAAATAGCTAAATTATTATAATTAACTATTTAACACAAAGGCAAGCGGGGGTATCGACTCTTTCAGGTTGCATAAACTACGAAATAAGGAAAGGGTAATTCAAAAGTTAAAACGGATATAAGATAAAAATGCATACAAACCTGGCAGATCCTTAGCGGCTCCGAAGTATTTGTATCCTCTGTTACCGGGGACCTCTTTGCCGTCTTGGTCGAGCATCTTAGGCCCAACTCGCACATGATCCGGTCCTCCCAGTGACTTTATCTGGACTTCCCAATGACGCTTCTCACGCATCAGTTTGTTTATCTCGTCGTTCAAGTCCCGTATCCGAAACTCGCCGAGACCGGCTGGTAGACAAAGAAATTTTTTTTGAAGCTATTTATTTATTTTATTATTTATGTACACACAGTAAAAAACATATGGATATGACATAATAATAATTTGAGTACAAAGGTACTGCTTATCTCTTAAGAAATTTCTTCCAGCAGTCCTGGAGCAGTAAAAAAGAAATGTAGACAATAGTGGCTATCTTCATAAATCAAGTCATTTATTCAAATTTTGCTAAAAATCAGCACGTTTTTTAACATCAAAATTACAGAAGCCCTTTACTGTTGCATGCTCATATGAAGTGAACTCGTTTTTTAAGGTGTTTGCTACACACACTTGTTCGAGTCGACATTAGAATAGAATAGAATAGAATACTCTTTATTATGTACACCATATAGATTACAGACATAAATATAGAAACACACACACAACAAAACACACATACACAAACATCAACACCATCACCACCACCACCATCATCATTTACATTAATCGGCAGCCTATGATGTTCCCACTGCTGGGACACAGGCCTCCTCTCAGTGAGAGGGAGTAGGCCGTAAATCCACCATGCGAGCCCAGTAACCCGCACTTGTCTTGCGTGGAGGATTTAGATGAAGATTAATTCATGTCTTCGATTTTTTTGTTCTAGGACATGCCGGTTTCCTCACGATGTTTTCCTTCACTGTTTTGAGACCAATCGGCACAGCCGGCGGCAAAATCAAATATAAATTGTAGTATTAGCTTTCAGTCGGCTTTGTTGTTAACAAATACTGCCGACCCGAACAAGTGAGTAGCACGCCTAAGATTGGTTTAATGAATGTGTGCGGCCAGTATCCCTTGATATCATAATTAAAACAAAAAAAAAAATCAGTATTGATTGTCAAATAAATCTCAATACCGAAGGTCATATAATATCAACTTTCTGCCTTCACAGATACCCGAAGGAAGAGAGGGGTTGGTATTTCTGTAAATCTAATGATTGATAGGTAATATGGCTTTAACTTTGTTGGTGTTATGTGTAGTTGAAATGTGAATCCGGCTGGATAACGATTGCGAACAAATAATAACGAGGTGTTGTGATGTATGCAGGGTAAGCCCAATTAATGCACTTCTAGTTTAATCACGAAAAAATAAGATACAAGTACCAAAACGAAATAGTTACTAATGAATACAGTACATATCTCTAAAACTCACTGAATGAATGTCATGTTTTAAAGAAAAGTTTCAAATTATGTCGGAAATTCTTACTAGATCTTTAATACTTGTATAATAATAGAAAAAATATTATCAACATTATTGTTTTAGGATCACAAAATGTAGGTATTCAAGTTCTATTATTTCTTTTTTCCTTTTTGCCTTTCTTCCCCTTGGCCTTGCCACCTTTTGCGGCTTTTGCTTTCTTGTCTTTGCCACCATTTTGTTTAACTCCCATTTTATTTTTTGAAATGTCGTCACTGCTACACTGCTGTCCCGTACTGTTACTATCTAATGGTTTATCACAAGGAGGAGCTTTTGGAGTTACTAATTCTATTTCAAGGTCAGTCTTTTTATCTTTTGTTTCGAGTTTCTTTCCAATTTTTAGAATGAACACATCTTTTTGTGGATGCAAGATTTTTTCCATATTTACAGGGACGGGGCACCTGGAAGGTGTAACATTGACAATCTTCCTGTCTTTCTTGTCAGCTGCTCTTTCCAGCCCTTGCAAAGTATAAGTCAAGTTTGATGTATAAGTGTTGTCATGACACGTAGATGTAGGATCTCTTGGGAGTTTAAATTGTATTTGTTCACCAGTATTGTATGCTGTACTCTCACACGAACATAACTCTTGAATCTTATCATACCTCCCCATTCTTTCTACTCTACTGCTCTTCGGTACTCTAATCTTCAATTCGTTAACATTCATTTTAGTATATATTTCGTCATATTTTTGGGCTCGATCTGGAAAATATTATGAATATTTAGTTTTAGGCAGTTGTTCTATCTTAGTACACTTTCGGATACAACTTACCATGTTCGTAACAAGGCACAGGCGCACAATCGTAAGATCGTCTAGATATTGCGTTAGACATCTGCGACTGTGGGCTCTCCGACCTTTTGTGTTGATCCATTGTGGAGATCGGAGCTTTCTTCGTCATAACTCCTTCATCGAGAAGTATTTTTCCCTGATCGTCCATTTCAACCTTATGGCAAGAGTACATTGTCATGCCGTGATCTTCTTTCAGGAGAAATGAAGTACCCTGTGGTTTAGGTGAAGCGCAAAATGCAGTGGTTATCTCTTTTCCTAAAAACGACATTCGAACTGTCACCTCGATTACTCCTATTGAGTCTCTGTTCTCGCCGTCACAGCACGACAAGTAGTACATGTTCTTGGAAAGCGGTGTTGATGTGGTGCACAGTATATTGTCTGTTGGCTGTTCCTCCATCCATTTTTTGCAAAGTTCTTCTCTCAACTTGATAAATTCACATGTGAAGTCCATATGAGTTTCAGCTATTCTGGTCACACACGTAGTACACGGGGGTTGCTTTGTCAACAGCAAAACAATTACGAATTCTTTAATACTGCATATTTTATCATAGGTCATGGCAAACAAAGTGGATTTTCCGATATTTAGTTTACTGATATTTTCAATTTTACCGAAAGACGAATCATATAACACAATGGGCGGTTTTCCCAAAAATACAGCTGAAATTACCAAGTTATTGAAGTCTATATCGAAACATTCACATTTCATATGGATTTTATTTATTATCATTTCAATGAGGAATAAGTGATACGGAAAATTAACATCCTCATCTTTAGACACACAGCACAGTTCTTGCTTAGTACGCGCGATGTCCTCTGTCAAACACTTTATAGACTTTCTCAAAGCGTTAGCTTCGCATGTTAGCGCTTTGCTCATTGTAGCAATTTTATCTATATTGGTAGTTAAGTTATTGGACTTGGAACCCACTATTTCACATGCGAGATCTTTGACAGTATCCTTTAAGCCTTCGACTTTTTCAGTAATGGTCTTATCACTAGGCTGGAGTTCCAAAACTGCATTTACTATTTTACTCCCGAGATGACCAGATGTCCTTCTCTGTGCTTTTGGACTTCTGTTTTCTTTGTCGGGCGTTTCAGTGGGTGATGGTATTGTGTACTTTGGAGACTGTGACTTTGGACTTCTGTGTTCTCTGTCAAGCATCTTAGTCGGTGATGGTATTGCATACTTAGGATATTGTGATTTTGGACTTCTGTAATCTTTATCAGGAATTTCTGTCGGTGATGGTATAGCGTACTTGGGTGACGACTGCGGGGTGAGTGTGGGGATGGGGGCGGCTTTCGTCATGCTGCGCCGCGGACTCGCCCTCGCTGGGGATGGCGCCGACGGTGGCAGCGGTATTACTTGCATCGGCTCTTCGGCAGGAGCCGGAAGCGCTGATTTTATACTTGGTTCCTGAGTTGAACCTTGAACCGAAGCTGCCTCGACATCATCCATTTCAGAACACTTTAAATATTATACTGTCAAAGAAATGTTGTATTGTAACAAAAATTTTCACATTTTAGACTATTGATAACATGTTGTTAGCCATAGCCCTATCGATTTATGACAGATTTTAAATCAATCAATTAATATAGCTTCCAATTGATTGTGTCTATGCCAGTCACAGGTCCAAGGTGTGTCACAAGTGAATGCAGATTGGCTAGTTTCCTATCATGTGGTCTGATCATCAGTTTGTGTGATGCCAACCTATTTACGACCTAACGATGTCCTAGTTTTGCAAATTAATTAATTTGTTTAATCGTAAATTCTCCAGTTTAGCTTAAATATGAAAACATTACATGTTACGCCATTTGCACACCTGGATTTAGAAGTTTGAATGTTGTCATCGTCGCTTTTAATACTCACCATTCTGTATCTGTGCAACTTTCTTAGCAATTTCTCTGACAATCTGCAGCCTCCATTTCTCAGCTTGTGGCAGGTCGGTACACTCTGAAGCGAGGTACGGCCTCCGCTCGCGCTGCCCGCCCGCCTCCTGCACTTGTGCTGCGCGCCATCGCGCCAGCGTGGTCCTGCACACAATATTCATCAAAAACATCTTCACAAAGGGAAAATTAACAACTTCTGAGTTTTTAATGTAGGGTGGTTGTAAAAATGCACCTTTACAATCACTTAAATTACTTAGGGTGAAATTCACACAAATGTGATCAGAACATCTAAACTGCCTTCAAAAGCTGATCACATTCGGGTTTCATTGGTGAATGACCAATGAATTAATGAAAACCAATATGTCTTGAAAACACTAAAGTTGTCAATTAACCCTTCATATGCCGGAACGCAGGTCTGCGCTCCAATTTTTAAAAGCTTCAAACGTAGATCTGCACGGTTTTAACTTTACTCAAAAAACAATATTATTAGTTTTTTCGAAAAAACAAACAATTTTTTCGAAAAAACTAATAATGTAAATATGTAGGTGCTTTTTCGAAAAAAGTAATAAAATCGCACAGATCATTCCGAATTTGGAGCGCAGACCTGCATTCCGGCCGGCATACAAAAGGTTTAGGGCTCTTTCCCACAGCAAAATACCGTTTTCTGCAGGTATGGTCTTTTGCAGGATTCCGTTTAGTAGAGTACATGTTTAAATATACATATTCACACAAGCATCCCGTTTGCAGTATCCGGCAAACAGGATGCTTGTGTGAATATGTATATTTGAAACATGTACGTAGTGTACATGTTTCAAATATACATATAAATGGGATCCTGCAAAAAACTGCTGGACATAAGTCTCTCCCAGACTGCGCCACAGCACCCTGTCCTCCGCCTTCCGCATCCAGTCTACCCCAGCCACCTTCTACCAGCCAACATTATACTTACATAGCCTTTTCTGCATTGCGAGCCTGAAATAGAAAACGTGATTTAACTTCCGACTTTTATACTAAACAGAACTTTCTAAGTAAAAAGAGGAAACTGTCATAAAAATATTCAGGTATGACAATATCAATGATAAAAGTTGGAAGTATGTAACTTTCTGTCTTTTATTTATCAGGTATCTCAGAAAAGTTGTTGCACTCGAAAAGCTTTAAAATCAACTTGAATACTTTTCTTTTTATTTGCTAGAAGTAGGTGTAAATGTAAAAGAACAAGGAGGTGTATCACTTTTTCAAACAGTTTGCGGTTACACTTAAATACACTTACCATTTTTGTCTATATATCAACCACACTTGAATTGTCGCTTTGTTACAATTGCACTGTAACCGAAATAATAATAAATTACTGCCGCAAACTCATTTACGATAGTTATGCCATGGACATGAAGTATATACTTTGATTGGAGAGATTCACTACCTAACAAACATAACATAACCTCAAATTGGCAGTGAAATGACATTCAGACATGACATTTATGTATGTATTCGATTCAATTCGACTGAAAGATTTGTATCTATGGTTATGAATATAAATTATTAAAAAAAAAAACATTATTTATTTACAATATTTACTTCATGTTGTGTTTGGGTCACACCACAGTCACAGAGGACTTTTACATTTATATTTTATATTTTTATAATACTGTTTGGGTTTCGTGTGGCGGTTTGTACTATTGTTGTTCGAAGGAACTTTAAATTTAATAGAATTTCCAATGACGTCTGGTACAACTTTGAGCTGGGAAACTTTACCAGAGGAATTACTATGGATGATATTTAAACATTCAACCTTAAAATGTTTGGTATCTTGTATGACAGTAAACAGGAGGTGGAAGGATATTACTAGTGATTATATTGAGGTAAATAATATTATTTCAAAGATCTAGCGACCCTTAAATCTACATTTTTATGTAAAACGCTGACAACTCTTCTTACTGGTGGTACGTTTATTAAACTAAATAATCCTAAGATAATTACGATATAGAAGCTCATTTCTAGCGAAATGTCGGTCGGTGCATTGTTGCGGATGAGAAAAACAGGCATGTTGTCCCTCTGCAGGGCAAAAGCCTCCCTTTCTCCTTTCCACTCCTCTCTGTCTTGAGTTAGTGTGGACCAATCCTGTCCATAGGCATCAACCTTGCCTCGCCATCTTTTGGGTATGCTTTGATGTTGTCGATAACATGTCAAGGGAAAAATATAACTTAGGTACTCGCAGATAGGGTTGGAGGTCGGACTTTCTATTGAAGTATAGGCAAACTTGCAAACACGCAAAAAGCACCATCCGTTACAATGTAACACACTTATTGGATTCAGAGTGAAAAATCCTTTATCACTTTATTTCAGTAAAAGCAAATAAGTTGTAAAAACGTTTCCAGATTAGAGCCCACTTCATACTTCATGGCAGCTCTGAAGTGCGCTACTCGCTGTGCAGTAGCTCACCCCTGCTGACAGGTGAATTTGTTACTGCGCATAGACTTACCTCATGTTCTGAGCCGCCATTAACTTTGTATCGGGCTGTAACTAAGCTATTTCTTACAGTCTAATTCCCTATGGCCGAAGCTCGCTACAGAAACAATGTTAAACAAGGGCCGCACTTTCAAAAGAAAATCCGTACTTGGCTTCAAAGATATGTTGATGAATTCATTGCTCTGGCCTTTTGTACCACAAGCGGACATAATACTTCACCACACATACCCGCAGCAGGACATAACAAGTATACAGGTGTTGAAAGGTAACAAGATTACTTTATCAAACTGCTGAATATCAGAAATATTTTATTTATTTATTTATTACTTTAAGCACACAAATGTGCAGAGATGGACTTAATGTCAAAGGCATTTTTAACTAGTCAAGCTTTGGGTGATGCAGAGACAAACTAGTAGGTGCAATCATGAAAATTGTGAAATAAATATTTTTAAATATATGCATAAACCTATTAAATCTATAAATATAATATACAACATGTCCCAGAATAAACGCACAACCTCTCAAAGGGTCATTGTACTCATCATTATGAACAACTTTTACTATGGGACCAAACCTGAAATCGCGAAAATAAATCAACTGTTCCCTACATTTATGTTCGCATAACTCGTCAAAATGTAGGGAACAGCTGATTTTTTTAATAATACAAAATAGACAAGTACTTTTAGAAGTACATGTGTATTTGACATCCAATTTGAGTCATTACAGCTCTATATTAGATCTCTACATCGCGAGTTCGTATTTTACAAGATAGACGATGATTTCCAAAGCGCCTCTTTGTTGTTGGACATCTGTACTCAGGTTGCTTTGGTAAATTAGCTAAATTATTAATTAATTAATACATTGTAATTTAACTTTTTTTTACTTTCAAAATATTTCCATTTTATTCTGTGCAGAAGACGTCGACTTCGTATAATAATATAATCATAATTTATTACCTACGCCTACGTCCATTAACAGTCCAAGTCCTCACTGAATCAGTTTGACAGTGCGAGCGGGATAGAGTGATACATGGCGCGGGAAAGTGGGGCCAAAATATGAATTTCAGCTGAACTATTACAAGCCCTTAAAGGATAATACAAGGTGATTGGAAGATGGGTGAAAAGCTTTAAGAGGGTTTATCCCTTAGAGCCATGTTGGAGATTCAAAATTGATGATTTCCGACGGACAATAAAACCATAATGCGTTTAATTTATAGATGAGATATTGACGTCATATTATTGGGAATTTTACAATCTAGTGCATGGCTGAAAAACATTTTCAATTTTTCGTATAGTTTTCTCATCAGAACCGTTTTTATGCAAGCCTTTTTTCAAACTAGCGATCGACGGTCTAAGCAGATGCGAGATATTAGTAAAACCGTATACGACAAACTTATAACAACATTACTTTATAAAAAATAATAACATTTATTAGTGCATGGCTGAAAAAAAAACACGATTACTGTAAGTTTTCATTCAAGAAAAGTATATTCAAAAGTGTCAATTGTAGCCACTTTTCGAGATATTAAACGTGTTAGTTTAGGATGAAATCTGAAATATTTATATTTTCTTTTAGACCTAGTAAATTAAGACATTTATGTTCTAAAACATGGTTTAAATATTTTTTTGATAACTTATATGTTTATTTTACTATGAATTATTTAGTATTGCTAGAGCGGCGCGCTGAGCGGTGGCGTGAATCCGCGCCGATTATATAGCAATACTAAATAATTCATAGTAAAATAAACATATAAGTTATTAAAAAAAATATTTGAACCATGATTTAGAACATAAATGTCTTAATTTACTAGGTCTAAAAGAAAATATAAATATTTCAGATTTCATCATAAACTAACACGTTTAATATCTCGAAAAGTGGCTACAATTGACACTTTTGAATATACTTTTCTTGAATGAAAACTTACAGTAATCGTATTTTTTTTTCAGCCATACACTAATAAATGTTATTATTTTTTATAAAGTAATATTGTTATAAGTTTGTCGTATACGGTTTTACTAATATCTCGCATCTGCTTAGACCGTCGATCGCTAGTTTGAAAAAAGGCTTGCATAAAAACGGTTCTGATGAGAAAACTATACGAAAAATTGAAAATGTTTTTCAGCCATGCACTAGATTATAAAATTCCCAATAATATGACGTCAATATCTCATCTATAAATTAAACGCATTATGGTTTTATTGTCCGTCGGAAATCATCAATTTTGAATCTCCAACATGGCTCTAAGGGATAAACCCTCTTAAGGCGAAGATAGTACAGACAGTTTAGAACAATTTAAGCCATGGTTGTCTTAGACGAAGTCTTACCATTTTTTTTTAACCTAAATTTTAAGAGTTTTTTCGAAAATTGCCAAAATTTTAACTAAACTGGTTATTTATAGCTAAATTGAATGATAAATGAATTCATTTTTATTTTATTTAATTAAAGTAATGTGTAAGCAATCTAGCAAAACATGTTTTAGGCCTCTGTGTCGTTAGACATTTTTTTTACAGACATTTAAAGTTCATATAAATTAAAAAAAATCATAAATCATTTTTGAAAACCTTATTTAAAAAAAAACGAAGGGTGCTTTTTTTGTTCAAATATTTTTGAAAACATGCGTGATAATCGCTCTTTCCTTTGAGGTATCATTTACGAGGATATTTTACAAATTATTGAAATTTGAGGGAGAAAATTAAATTTTAGGCAGACTAATTAAAACAAAATTTTTGCTTAAAAAACTTACGCTAAGCTTACTTTGTGTTCGAAATGATAATTACTTCAATTTTAAGAATTTTTTGCACATGCCAATTGAGGGGATTATCTAAACAATGGCCGCCGCGCGCAGTGCGGCACATGAAAGAACCGAATTGAAGGGATTATCTAAGCAATGGCAGCAATGCGCGGTGCGACGGCATTTCCAGGTAGAACGCCCAGTGAATAGAAAATAGCGATAAATACGTTGGTTTTTACAGCAAAATGGTATTAGTTACTAAGGCAACAAAATCGTGTTTTTATTTAGTTAGGGTTAGTCAGTCTGTGTTGAAGCGGTCACATCTTTTACTTATTACAATTAGTTGAATTAGTCAAACTACAGCTGCCCATGTGAGAGGACGTTGTCGTGTTGATTCGCAATTTACCGTGTTCAGTTGTAGCCCTTTGCGTTCCTGCACGTGTTGTTTGCGTTAGTTTTGAACATTTTTGTTTCACCGTGTCCAGTCGTAGCCGCAAGCTCCTGCACGTGTTGATTTTTGAGTTATGTTGAGTTGACATTTAGTGCGCTCCTACGCCGTTTTTCTTAATTGTTAAGTAGCTATGGCTACTTTTTCCAATCAGGAATATGCGGATATCGTATTTATGTATGGCAGAGCAGATGGCAATGGATCCTTGGTGCGACGGATGTATCAAGAACGCTTTCCGAATCGCAGGGTACCGAATGTGCGAGTGTTTTACAACACTTTTCGTCGACTTGCCGAAGTTGGGTTTCACCGCGTGGAACCTGGAGTCAACCCAGGCAGACATGAAACTGACATTGAAGAAAACATTTTGGCAGCATTTCAAGCAGATCCTACTACCAGTACCAGAGCCGTAGCTCAAAATCTAAACATTTCACAATGGAAGTTGTGGCATACAATGCACCAAAATGACAAATATCCGTTCCATGGTAGGGGTGTGCAAGGTCTGGAAGAGCAAGATCCCCAAAGAAGAATACAGTTCTGCCGTTTCCTCCTCAACAGAGACATCGAAGATGCGTGGTTCCTGAAATCAATCTTGTGGACGGATGAAAGCAAATTTTCTAGTGAGGGCATTACAAACTTTCATAACCTCCATGAATGGGCCGACAGAGACAATAATCCACATTTTAAGAAGCGAGTGTCGTTTCAGGGAAAATTCTCTGTCAGTGTATGGGCTGGAGTCATTGGCAGGACATTGATTGGGCCCCACTTCTTACCGGATAATTTAAATGGTGAAAATTATTTGCACTTTCTACAATTCGATTTACCAGTTCTGATAGAGGAAACCGGTGTCCCGATATTCGAAAGAGACCGAACAGTCGTCTTTCCGCAAGACGGCTGTCCAGCGCATTGGACGTTAAATGTAAGGGAACACTTAAATAATTGCTTCCCTGACAGCTGGATCGGCAGAGATGGATATTGGAAATATCTTGTGAACAGATTTTAGTAAAACTCGCAAAAATGGTTGGCTTTTTTATTTCAATAATTTTCAATATGACACACATCTTTTTATAAACAAAGTTACCTAGCAACCAATGTATCCAGCATACAACTTCTTTAACACCCCCACTATACATTTTTTAAAATAGTCCTGCTTAACTCTAGTAAGTCCTTTTGTGAAGATATCAGCGGGCATCTCATCAGTCTTACAATATTTGATACAAATTTCATTTGCCTCGGCCAATTCCCTCACATAATGGTATCTTATGTTTATGTGCTTAGACCTCCTACCGACTGTTGGCACGTACACTAATTTTATAGCGCTTTGGCTGTCGCTGAACAGATCAATCGTATTATTCTGACCTATCAGTTCATGGTAGAGACCTTTGGCAAAAACTACCTCCTTTGCTGCTTCACTGATAGCGATATACTCTGCTTCAGCCGTACTGAGTGCAACGCAACGTTGCTTGCGGGTCTGCCAGGAAACCGCAGCACTGCCTAGGGTAAGCATATAGCCTGTGAACGAATGTCCATCAGCGTTGGCACCCCAGTCCGCATCGGCATATGCAACCAGAGGATTGCCTGTCTTCTTGTAGACCAATTTGTGATCTACTGTACCCTTTAGGTACCTCAGCACTCTCTTGAGTGCAGCCATATGAGTCGAATTCCAACAAGAATTAAACTGACTCAGATAGCTCACTATGAATGTGATGTCAGGTCGTGTGCCACAGGACAGGTACATGAGTGATCCCACAATCTCCTGGTAGCTCATATCTCCAGTTGGATCGCCTTTCTCCAATCTCAGATTAGTCTCTGTGGGAGTCGCAACAACTTTGCAATCTTCCATTTTATACTTTCGGAGGACCTTCTTTATGAAGTGTCTTTGGTTGAGCTCCACTTGTCCCTTTCTTTGTGTGAGCTCCATGCCCAAGCAGTCCTTTGCCAATCCTAAGTCTTTAATTTTGAAGGCATCCCCAATTTTCGCTTTCACGGCTTGAATCTCGTGAATGTCATGCCCAAAAATGTAGAAATCGTCTACGTATAAGGCAATTGCGAGAAATTTGCTTTTGACCTTCTTTAGGTATATGCATGGGTCATATTTTGACCTCATAAACCCAATCTCAATTATGTGAGCGTGAACTTTCACGTTCCAACATCGTGCTGCCTGCTTCAGACCATATATGGCCTTCTTCAGCTTGCAAACCTTTCCTTCTTTCCCCCTCGTGATGAAGGCCTCTGGCTGTTCCATGTACAGGTCTTCAGCAAGATCACCATTAAGGAAAGCGGTCGTGACATCGATATGATGTACTGTCAATCCAATTTCTGCCGATAGCGCCAGCAGTAGTCGGACCGACGACAGTTTAACCACTGGTGCAAAGGTTTCGGAGTAGTCCTCCCCCCACTTCTGGGAATACCCTTTAGCCACCAGTCTTGCTTTGTGGCGCTGCACTGTCTCATCAGCGCCAATCTTCAGCTTAAATAGCCACTTGCATTTGACTACGTTCGCTCCTCTTGGGCGATCCACCAGCTCCCAGGTTCCGTTTTCGATGAGCGAGTCGTACTCTAGCTTCATCGCATCCAACCACAGGTCCTTATCTCCGCGGTCCATTGCATCCTGTACCGACACAGGATCATGCACGCTGAGAAAATTATATTCAAAATCTTCCTGTCTATTTGGAACTCTGGTCCTTTGAGGATATCGAGGTCCCTCTACAGCTGGTTCAGCTTCTCGTTCTTCGCTTCTGTCAGAATCGGATATGGAATCCATAGTATCATGGAACTCCTCAGATTCGACTACAACGTTTTCGGGTATGGTGGACCCGGTTGCTGGAGCTGGTACGCTCTGACTTGGAACTTCCTCCTCAGTTTCCATAGCCCCGGTAGTCCCTCCTGTAATGGGGACTATGAAAAATTCTTCAGGAACATCCCCCATCGGCATCTTAGTTGGTGATTTGTTTGGAGGTCCGAGAAAATCCATATTGTCCTTAGACTGATTTGGTAACCTCTCATCAAACACGGCATCCCGAGCAACAATAATCCGCCTTGGATTATTCTCAACATCAGCAAACTTAAACCCCTTTTGATCCTCACTATAGCCAAGAAATATAAGTTCTCGTGTCTTGGGATCAAATTTTTTGAGGCTTCCATCCTTAATAAGAACCTGTGCCTTTGAACCAAACACTTTTAAGTGTGAAAGGTCCACCGCCTTTCCGGTCCACACCTGTTCAGGGACCTGTTGCGAAATAGCCATAGTAGGCGAGCGGTTTTTCAGATAAATCGCCGTTAGAACTGCTTCACCCCAATATCTCTTATTGAGATTGCTTTCTGCTAGCATGCATCTTGCCTTTTCAACGATTGTTCGGATGGTTCTCTCCGCAACTCCATTTTGCTGTGGAGTGTGCGCTATAGTTGTCTGATGTTGAATTCCACGATTTTTCAGGTGATCCTGGAATTCCTTACTGGTGTACTCGCCACCATTGTCACTCCTTAACTTCTTAATATTTTTGCCTGTTTGATTTTCAACTAATGCTTGAAACTCACGAAACTTCCCGAAAACTTCTGATTTGCATTTCAGCAAATAGCCATAAACTTTCCTGCTATAATCGTCAACGAATAGCAGTATGTATCTTTTGCCGCCCCATGACTCTACCTCAATGGGACCCGCAACGTCACTATGGACTAGCTCCAAAATCTGTGAAGCTCTATTGAATTTCCTTTTTGGAAACTTCTTCACGCATTGCTTGCCTTGACTGCATGGTACACAAGGGTTCTTGCAGTTCCCAAGGCTATAACTAAGGCCCTTGACGATGTTCTTAAGTTTGTGCATTTCAGATTGGGATAAGTGGCCCAATCTCCTATGCCACAACACAAAGTCATTCTGACTTTCTCCTAAGAGAACCGTTGCCTTGTTACTCCCCGAACCTAAAACATAGAGTCCGTTTTGCTTGCGTGGAGCTGTAAACAGTACGTTCCCACCCACAGACACATTGCCATCGAAAACTCTGCAACGATTTTTGTCAAACACTACAACCTTGCCATTATCAGTGCACTTGCCAACAGACATCAAGTTGGTGACTAGTTCTGGAATCAACAACACATTATTCATTGTCAATCCTAATGGACGTCCCTTGTGACGTACATCCAACTTCACAGTACCTTGCGAGTTCGATACTATTTTGTCATTATTCGCGCAAGTAACAGCTTTCGAACTGCTTGCTATAGGTGTTAAAATAGACTTATTTGATGTCATGTGTGATGTCGCGCCACTGTCTACCACCCAGCAATTATCCCCACTAGCGGCAAGTAAAGTAACAAAATCAGTAGAATCATCATCAATAATCCTGCCTACAGCCGCTAAATTGCTCTCAGTCTTGCCTTGTTTGGCTTTGAAAAGCTTACATTGCCATTTAAAGTGACCCTTCTTTTTACAATGATGGCAAACTATTTTCTTACGAGCGCTACCACTACCACTACCACCTGCAACATTAGCTAACACCGTATCGTCCTTATCATCATTCACTTGCTGTCGGTGACCTTCACGCAGAAGGGCCGCTATTACGTTCTCCGATGATAATTCCTTACCAGAATGTTCTATGGCCATCACCAAAGGGTCGTAAGAATCCGTCAAACCAGCCAAGAGAATAACCGCGATGAATTCATCATTCAGTGCAGCTTGGATTGCCTCCAGGGCTTGATGCGTAGCTTGCACTTCATTGACGTAGGCATCCATATTTTGGAAATTATCCAGTTTCAATGAAAATAGCTTCCGCAGTAGACCTAATCTTCTTATTAGACCACAGTCAGCATAGGCCTTTTTGAGCGCATTCCATGCTTGCCATGAGGTTTTGGCATTCTTGACAATGGTGATGCACTGTTCTGAGATTGACAGACAAATCTTTGCTCTTGCCCTTTCGTCGCGTTTCCGGTCTTCAGGTTTGGTAGTAACGAAATTTTCACTCACACAGTCCCAGAGCCCCGCATCTATTAATAGCATTTCGATGCTGAAGGCCCAACTGCCATAATTATTTTGGCCTGTGAGCTTTTTGATTGCACTCGTTGAACTTTCCATCTTTATATTCGAATTTACTTTATATAACTGCCCATAACCTTAACGAGGCACGGGCTGGGCCCATAACCTATTGGAAATATCTTGTGAACAGATTTTAGTAAAACTCGCAAAAATGGTTGGCTATTTTATTTCAATAATTTTCAATATGACACACATCTTTTTATAAACAAAGTTACCTAGCAACCAATGTATCCAGCATACAACTTCTTTAACAATGGACCCATCCCTTGGCCCGCTCGCTCACCAGATCTGACGCCGCTGGACTTTTTCGTGTGGGGCCGGGCCAAGGAACTGGTGTATACGAATGTTGAAATAAACACAAGAGAAGAATTGATGGAGATAATTAATTCAGCGTTTGAAACGATGAAACTGGAGATGATGTTGAAAATAACAACAACAGAAGTGAGAAAACGTAGCCGTGCTTGTATTAGGAATCATGGCAGACATTTTGAACATGAACAATAAATAATTTAGATTCAAATGTTGTTTTAATTATTCCGCCTAAAATTTAAAATTTCTCCCTCAAATTGGTTTGTAGATCCTAATTTCAATAATTTGTAAAATATCCTCGTAAATGATACCTCAAAGGAAAGAGCAATTATCACGCATGTTTTCAAAAATATTTGAACAAAAAAAGCACACTTCGTTTTTTTTTAAATAAGGTTTTCAAAAATGATTTATGGTTTTTTTTTTAATTTATATGAACTTTAAATGTCTGTAAAAAAAAATGTCTAACGACACAGAGGCCTACAACATGTTTTGCTAGATTGCTTACACATTACTTTAATTAAATAAAATAAAAATGAATTCATTTATCATTCAATTTAGCTATAAATAACCAGTTTAGTTAAAATTTTGGCAATTTTCGAAAAAAATCTTAAAAATTAGGTTAAAAAAAATGGTAAGACTTCGTCTAAGACAACCATGGCTTAAATTGTTCTAAACTGTCTGTAATATCTTCGCCTTAAAGCTTTGCACCCATCTTCCAATCACCTTGTATATTATGGTACAGTTAAGGCGAAAGCGTCAAGGTAGCCCGCGAAATTCAAATTTTCTTTCGTTTTTTTAAAATTTGCAAGTCAGTAACAGGTTGCATGTTGATCTAAATATGATTCGCGGCCGTAATCAATATTTATGTATAGAATTATAGTATTTTTTTTTGTAAAACAGTTTTTTATTTTCCACTTTTTAGTGGGTCAGTTTGTAATTTATCTAAGTTACAATAGCCTAATGTCAATTGCTTATCACCTTTTTTTTTTACAAAATATTGCTTTTCCCGATGCAGGGACGTTAATTGTTGAGGAGTTCTCCTAGTAAAAACCAGGAGAACTGGAGCTGATTGAGAAGTTACCATCAGCTCCACTTCACCATACGCATTGTGACGAGCATAAATCGCTTAGCAACCACATTAAAGTACTTAATCGAATCGCAACCCTTGAAATACTTATTATTGAGTAGTTCATCATCAGTTTCACTTCACCAAATGGTGCTTCCCGAGAGCAAATGCACGAGAAACTATAAAAATACCCAAATCGCTATAGGTGTCCCTATAAAATTTGAGGGGTTCTCTCATTATCCATGGGATTCCCTCATCAGATTCCGACTTGGTGACAATGGAACCACCTCTAAAGCGTATCCGTTCAAACAAAACAATATTTTTTTTAAAATAGGTCCGCAATTGACGGAGAAATCGGTGAACCTCTTCCTTTTGGAAGTGTATTAAAAATCAACATCTCTCTAAGTTCATATTACCTATTTGAATGACTGTTTCATGAAATCATGACATTTGGGGCTAATTCTAACTTAAGGAGTTTGTAGTATTGCTGATTTTAATGATTATAATTCTGTAAAGCCATATTTGTTACGGGTGCGAATCATATTATAATCAACATACAACCTGATATTGACCTGAGAATTGCAAGTAAGGTCCGTGGCACAGTCACCTATTCGATATCGATATAGGTTTCATGCGTAGCCATCATTTAGGAAAAAAAAAAAAAATGGCGCGACAGGAAGTATGAATTTCGCAGGTTACCTTAGCGTATCAGCCCTCACTTGCGTGTTTCCGAATTAGCACTAATATCGCGCCATAAAGTAATCCCTCACAGATGCAAAACTTATAAGTTTTGTTCTCCTGCGCTTTTATGCATCTATTATTGAACGTACCGACTTGGATTACCTACTCTGGTCACACCTCGTCATGTGTCATTCAAGAGTTTTTTAAATTGCATAAAGTTCTTAATCTATAAATAATATTGTAATCATGGTAATAAAAAAAAACCTGTCAAGTGCGACTGTACAGACGCCAGCACATCAAGCTACCCGAAACTGTCAGATTTTCCCAATCAACTTTGAACCTTATGATTTAGCGATAAAGTTGAAAATCTATTAAATAAATCTGACAGATTGTAGTAGCTTGATGTGCTGGCGTCTGTACACTATTGTACAATACAATATATATTAAAAAAAAACCTTGTTGTATGGGGTCCCCATACAAGAAACGTGGTTAATTTACCCTCAGCCCAAGGTAACACACTCACCCCAAGTTCGCACAGGCGATTTTTTCTCGCGGCGATTTAATTTCGCGCACTGGATTATCAACGCTCTGCTTGGCGCTGAGAGTTGAAAATCCAACAGTGTGTTTTATGACGCGCTCGGTTGCACTCGCGATAGAATCCCACCGCGATATTTTTACGTCGTACTTGGGCACAGAATCGACCAACGAGGCCATAAAAAAACTTACTTAAAGCTTAAAGTTGTTTATAATTTTTCAGAAAGCATGATTTTGACGGTGGACGTAAAGACGACTGACGTGCCCATAAAATACTTTGATATTCCGAATACAAAACTACAGAGAGGGTTACAGAGCACAGGTATTTATTTAATTAAACTTTTCGCACACAAAAATCTACAAAGGCGGACTTAATGCCTTAAGTTGTAAGTCTTAGGTATAATGGTCATATTATTATTTTAGCCTATATTTGCAACTAACTTATACTACCTATACAGTATGCAAAAAGATCTATCACCAAACCGTCATTGCAAAACGGCTTATATTTTCGCTGTAAAAAACCGCTGTTTACGGCAAATAGTAATAAGAATATCCTGGCGATTTGGCACAGACTAGAGCTGTTTACACAATGCTAGTAAATTTTAAGCTAATAGCGTTGTGGTGACTGACTGCTTGGAGTAAAATGATCCGAATGGGTACTAGTTAGCCAACTGGTAAGCACCAAAACGGTAGCCCTCATTATCGAGCAGCTCTACATTGGTGCCTAATTGTCTATAGCCGCACCGTCTAAATGGAAATTCGGTTAGACCGCAGGTGACTAAAATCGGAAGTTCGACCGTGAAAGTGCTCAGTCGCAGGGGTTCGCCTGCCGTATTAAGGTCGATATTTTCATGCAAAATGAACTAGTCACCTGCGATTTTTATCGACCTGTGTAAATGGGGTGGCGATTTGGCTTGTGAGACGATTTGGTAAGCGACCAGCCCCACGGTGAAACTCGACATAGTGTAAATCCCCCACCACCCCGCTAGTCACCCGTACCTATATAAAGCAGCTTTGCGCTTCAGTATACTATTGAAGCCCTGGCTGGAGGCCTTAATTTATTGAGGCATCCACAGGTAAGCCCGGTTAAGCAGTCGACAACCTCATAGGTAGAACTGCGAGAAGACATAAAAAAAAACAGTATACGAGTACTATGTTGTACACATACACTAAACCCTGACCTGAAAGTGTGATATAGAGATTAAATTTTTCTGTCATTTTAGCTAAAAAACTTGATGTGAGTGAGAATGAATACATGCGTGTTAGTGTTGAGCACGTGTTATATGCATATGGCAAAGAAAACCCAAATGATCCACTCAATTGTAGTGAAAGGTTAATCTTTTTCAACATCGACATTCTTGTGTATAGGTAAGTAAGTTTTCTGGGGTCCGATACCTTTATTTTCGATGACTTGAATGAACGAAATCGACACAAATGTTGATAGAACATGGTGTCGTATTAGTCAAATCTTGGAACCAGTTTTCTGTAATTTGTCTGCAAATGCTCGATAACCTTACCTTTTCCAAGGGCTTTGAAGGTCCGTGGCATACCTACTGCCCGCCATTTTATTTTATTTTTTCAAAATGGCCACTCGTGAAACCTTTATAAATCCGATAGCTGACATCAATGCAAAAAGAAAACATAATAAGACGAAACCCCGTAGTGTCACTTTTCCGAGATATTAACGTTAAAGGGATTATTTCAAACGTCTATCCAACAAGATGAACTCAAGTTCAAAAAAATATGGATGTCACATGATCAACTTAGGACCTTTTCATGCGTGGCCGGCATTTTGAAATAAATCAAAATGGCGCGTCAGTAGGTATGCCAGGCTCCGTATAAAAAATCTTCATATGCACGATCATGTTTAGCGTTTTTTTTTTTGTTCTCGTTTTACTCTGTTGAACAGCCATATCATTTATAATATTACTATTTTTGCAGACTGGAAGGCAATGTTTGCTACATAGTCACCAAACGCCACATAATATGGGCTCTTACATGGGATTTGAAAAGATGGGATCTCAAACCTAGAGGTCGTTTCTACGGCAGTTTAGTCGACGTACCATGCGATATTAATCTGTATAATGACAAAGTTTGCATGGTAACTAGGCTTGGATTTATATTATATGAAGATCGGGAATCAATGTTGTATAAGAAACAAAACAATTACAACCTTGTGCCTCGTCTTGAGGATTCATCCGTTTTGGTATTGTTTAGTCAAAAAGGAGTTGCCATCTCAGGTAAGCCAGTTACCAGTTTATCTTAGTAAGCTTTTCCTGAGAAAGGACAAAAAAGAGAAATCATACTTCTTAAGGCGCTGCCCAAACGTAATACATCGTAAAATGCTCAGTTTTTAGTCGCACATTTAAGCGTATCGGTACATATTACAATCCAGAATAAAAAAGGGTTATTGTCAAATGTGCAAAAAAATCACGTTTGTTGTATGGGAGCCCCCTTAAACATTATAAGCGGCAACAGAAATACATCATCTGTGAAAATGTCAACTGTCTAACTATCACGGTTCATGAGATACAGCCTGGTGACAGACGGAGGGACGGACGGACGGACAGCGGAGCGGGAGTAATAGGGTTCCTTTTTACGCTTTGGGTACGGAACCCTAAAAAGACCTATTCAAAAATATTTCATAAAAATATAATAGTATCATAATAAAGCAATCGTAGACTAAAGCTCAAAAATATTTTTCGTCGCATAATTCTCAAAAATTTGAACGTAAACTATCATATTTTATGTAATGATAATAAAGGGAATTCAATCAGCTAAAGAAAAACCTAAAAATTATTCCACTGGGCCTTGTATTTATTTTTTGATTTAATTAAAACTGCAAAATTACTTTTATTTTGGTGATCATTCGATTCAAGTAACATCAAACGCATCGCTGTTTTGAACCTTATTTGTTGCCGCGACGCGCTAGTGTCGTTTACCTAAAAATTTGCTTCTTACCGCGCCTTAACACGTTAACTGCCAAGGTATTTTTTCTAAATCCTCCAAATTTAATTTCTTGTGTATTGATTCTAAATGGTTTAAAATTAATAATTATGTACAAAAAAGTGTTCCCTTTTCTTTATTTTAATAACTTCAAAATTTCACTGTAAGAAATACGTGATAACTTTTGTTCTCGATATAAAAGTAAGAGGCCATGATGAATATAGAGAAGAAAAGAACACTGTACACGGGCCAGACGGCACACTTCGGTCATTTGAATTTGATGTTTCAGTGTCAGTCACCGGTGGCTGACAAGGGAGTTAACGTGTTAAAGAAGACAGGATATCATATACCCCGAAATTGTCAATGGTATTTGGCTGGTGGTGTGGGTGGTTGGCTGTGGGAGTTTCGCGTCCATATCTACGAAGTGTTATTTTATGGTAGGGGTTATCAGTGCCTTTCTATTTGTACTTCAATTTCATCATATTGCTTTCAGTGAGAAATAGCGATCAGCGGGTTAAAGTTTGCCAAGAAGAGGGAACGAATGTGGTCTGGTTAGAATGTGCGGACATGACATGCGCCACCGAACACGGGGAAGTCCTGTTCATGGGCTATAAGGATGGATCGGTCAGTGCCTAATGTTTAATAATTTTATTTGTTACTTGTACAGCAGTCAGCACACCTAAAATGCATAATGGGTCATTTTATATTTTTATATTCATACCGAAATAATCATAAATTCTAAGCATATCATAAAGAGGTAAAATGGTTTGTTTATATTTATTTAGGGGGATAAAAATATATACACTGTATCAACTTCTGATACTAAATAAAGCTATTGACAAACTAAAATATGGCGTCGATAAATTCCTCCGCATCGCTGTCGACTGGTAATTAGTGGTGAGCTAAGCAAGACCAAGACCAAGATTGGGACAGTCTTGGTATTGGTCTTGGAGTTGCTTACTCAGTTTTGGTCTTGGTCTTGGTCTTGCTTGTTCGGTCTTGGTGTTGGTCTTGCTAGTGTATAGATAGTCTTGGTCTTGCTTTTTTGCAAGACCAAGACCAAGACCAGTTTTGCTCATCACTACATAAAGACAAAAAACATTTACTCCGAGGACAGTTTCACAGATCTTTTTTTTTTTTTTTTTCAAAAAGTTGTAAAGTTTTTTTTATATTTAGTGTTAAAATCTAATAAAGCAAACTGAAAATATCAAATACAAAAAAACGTTTTGCTCCATAAAAAGAACATAAATTGAAGTTGCTACATATATTTTGACTCATATATTTATTGGAAGCTGTTATATTTAGCTTAGTCTTGCTCATTTAGTCTCGGTCTTGCATACTCGGTCTTGGTGTTGGTCTTGTTAGTGTAGATAGTCTTGGTCTTGGTCTTGCTTTTTTTTTGCAAGACCAAGACCAATTTTGCTCATCACTACTGGTAATGTACCCAAGAGACTGGCGACATTGCCACGTTTGTTAGTTTGTAAGAGATAGTCTGTGGTACTGATCCGGTTAAAACATTTTTTTTTACTCTTAGAAAGTTGCACTATTTCCGAGAGCTAGTATATGCTTTATGGTGTAGTTGACTTCCACGCGGACGAAAATGGTGGGCAGGATAGAATACTCTTTATTATGTACACCATATAAATTACAGATACAACGTATAACGTTAAATGCGCAAAACCTGAAAATAGTTTGATCAGAATAACGAGCAGAATTAATTGAACCACTTTTTAATATAGGCCACATTTTTCAAAAAATCTGCATTAAAAACGTTGCCGTGTCTATTTATTAATAGGTCAAGCAAGCCAATGTCAGCGCGGCGCAGCGGCTCGGTGACGACTCCTCTCTCGATAAAGCTTCGTCACAGACGCAAGAAACGATCAGAATGGCCAGTAAACCTAAAACAGCACATAAAACCTCTACAATTTTTTTTAATGACTTATGTTCTGTCTGAAATAGGTCAATTGAATTAAAAATCATTTGGGGTGTCTGAGGTTTTGCGCATTTAACGTTACACGCTGTATAAATATAGAAATTTTACAAAGGTTGACACAATGGGCGGTCTTATCGCTAAGAGCGATCTTTAAAAGACAACCTTTGGATGGATTGAAAAGACTAACTATAAAAAGCTAACTATAAGATATTTGGCATCTTACCATACACAAAACTGTATGAAAATATTTTTTTAGGTCGCAATATGCACTCCACATACTATGACACCTACAAACGGTCAACTAGACCGATTGTTTAACGTGCGAGAATTTGACAACGATATCGAAGACCCCGCCATTTTGGCGGTGGAAGTGTTTGAGGACAAACTGTCGCACCACCTGCTTGTAGCCACCCAACACAAGGTTCTACAATTCTTAATCACTTACCCTGATCACATAAGATCTTATTTTGATTAATTATAAGTTTAAATTTATTTATTTATTAATAACCAACTCATATTCACATTATTCACATCAACATTATCCAAGACTGGAAGCCCACCCCAACATAGCTGGGAAAGGGCTAGGCAGATAATTTGTGATCATTTTTAATGTATTGGTTTTATAAGTATTGTTACGTTTGTAGTAGTATGTATTGCTCTTTCTATGGGTCCTAGTTGTCTGAAATAAAGGAATAAATAAATAAAAAAAGAATAAAAAATATGTTTGTTTTGAATATGTTTAACGAAGTTCGATTGAGTCAGTCGTTCAAAGATAAACAAGACATCTATACAACGTGTAACGTTAAATGCGCAAAACCTGAAAATAGTTTGATCAGAATAACGAGCAGAATTAATTGAACCACTTTTTAGTATAGGCCACATTTTTCAAAAAATCTTCATTAAAAACGTTGCCGTGTCTATTTATCAATAGGTCAAGCAAGCCAATGTCAGCGCGGCGCAGCGGCCCGGTGACGACTCCTCCCTCGATAAAGCGTCGTCGCAGACGCAAGAAACGATCAGAATGGCCAGTAAAACTAAAACAGCACATAAAACCTTTACAATTTTTTTAATGACTTATTTTGTCTCTGAAATAGGTCAATTGAATTAAAAATCAGTTGGGGTGTCTGAGGTTTTGCGCATTTAACGTTACACGTTGTATAAATTGTCAATGGCCAAGATACGACGCGACATGGCGCGTCTATAAATAACTCCATGTAGCCCTAGTCTGCGTGCCGTTAGGGTCTTAGGTAACTTTATAAGTAAGTATAGGTGTTTAATTATACACTCCAGGACTCCTAAATCGAGCTACCGTGCAATTCTATGTGAGGTATAAAGGCCTAAAACATCTTAATAATGATGGGTCGAACAAAAAGTTTTTAGTTTAAAGCCGACATACTGGCCATCGTCTTAGTATCATCATTTTTTCGAATTTGAATTCACGGTCATTTAAAAAGTTTATAAACCTTTAAACAAAAACAAAAAAATGCAGGGCTGTTTAATTTAGGGGTCCGGGAGTGTATATAAGGTCATACACGAAATATCTGAAGGGGTCATTGTACTCATCATTACGAACAACTTTTACTTTGGGAACAAACCTGAAATCGCGAAAAAAAATCAGCTGTTATTCTATACATTTATGTTCGCATAACTCTTCAAAATTTACGAAACAGCTGATTATTTTTGCGATTTCAGGTTTGGTCCCATAGTAAAAGTTGTTCGTGATGATGAATATAATGTGTGTGTTATATAAGTCCGTAAAGACTAAGATTTAGTTAATGTTAAATAATGAAACGCCATTGTAATTTGTAAATTTATTATCCAACAAACAATGTACAATCCGAACAAACTATCTTTGGTATAATTTATTCATTATAATGCCAGGACGATATCAAAATAATGTTATTATAATTATCATAAATAAATAATCATTACACTAGTTCACAGATTTTTTTGTAGGTCTGTGTATTACCATAAATAAACGCATATAACCATGATGTTGCACAAATAAACCTTTTCTTAGTATAAGTTAAATTATTAATTTCGAATAATTTGGGTGTAATTCATTAATACAACGCTCTGAAGTGATGGGCTTTGGTACTTCGGATAACATTTTTTAGATGCTCACATGTTTAGAAAAGAATAAAATGTTTTTGTAGTTTGATTGTACAATTTAAATGATTAACATGAATAAAGTATAATAAACATATAAAATATTATTATATTATTTAAATAGCCATGTAACACACAGGCTGAAATATAAACGCTAATTAGAAGCTGAATGTTGTATTCATTTAAAGAGTGGGTTGGTACTTAAAATAATATGAAAGTGCAGCGTGTGTGTTACAGCCCTTATCTAACACCTATTCCAAATAACAATACAATTCGTGTTCCAGACACAATAACATATGTTTTAATTGATATGCATTTCAACTGATTTAATTTAAGATGCCCTCGACATGTAGGTATCGATTCGTTTTAGAATACAACACATATACGGCAGCTTTCAACTCAAACCCATTCTTGTAAAAAGTAGATTTTATGCATCTACGATTCCGAGTGTTCTACTGTCTACTCATGGGTACTAAAGTACTTATTCGTTACAACTACAAAAACTTGACTGCCAAAGACTACCGTCCAGCGGGACTTACAATCACCAATAATAACACCGACGATCACGCACCGAACGTTCTTGAAAACGCTGCTGCTCCCGCGCCTGCTAAATTGTAACAAGGGAATTTCAACCATCGCTCTATGTGCTAGAGTTATGTTTAGCGGTCCGTCGTGTTGGGGTTGGTGTAGGAGAAGCCTCTGAAAGGCTCTTGGTCCATGGAGCGCAGGACGTGGGGCTCCACTGCGGTGAGGCGGGGCCGCTCGCCGGTGAACGCTTTGTCGAAGTACTGGGTGTCCATCGGATGTCTCTGTCAAAAAGTAATAATGGAATAAGTAATAGTAATTTATTTCCAAAACTTCAGAACATGTTACATCAGTGAGGTGACGACCCCTGAACTAGGATATACGGAACTGATTTGTTTACTGGCAGCGTGGCAGCAAAAACCATGGATGGACATTTATTAAAAAAAAAAAATCCGACTCACTATACTTACTGTGTTATATCACTATCTTATAGTGTGTTATATTTTTGGAATCTCCAACTCAAGCCATTTATTTTGATACCCCTTACGACATGGTGTGGTGGGATTTTTTTCTCTAGACATATGTTATGGGAAACAAAACCTAGCCTATGCCCATCGAGCCCCAGACAAGTCGATATACACCTCATGTCTCCACACCTCACCTCGACTTGCCTCGGCTGGATTTATTTTCATACATGAGATGTCTGAGGTGTCATCCTAAGATGCTTCGAGGGTATAAAAAATCCTACATACAAATATACGCTTGAAAACATAACCCTGTCTTTGTAGTCGCGCAGTCGAGTGAAAAGGAGAAAAGTCATCTTGCCCTTTCAGGCCCTTTATTTCTATAAATATATTCAGTTAGTTTGTAGTAACGTCGCACTTACCACCCGCGGTCTGAAGGGTGTCTCCAGATCGCGCCTCTCTAGCCGGTCCCAGTGGATGGCGTGGAAGAAGTCCTGTTCCCTGATGTCTCCGTGCATGCACTCGGAGCCGCCCAGTCTGGTCCGCGCGTCCTTGTCCAATAGCTACAACATCAAACATTTTAACATTGGCATGAATGGCGCCACTGGCATTTATCGATTCGATAAAGGTTGAAAATCCATTTGGGTTGCATGTGCGAGACAATTTCGTCTGTTGTCTATCTTCACATCTAACCACTGAGTCTAGGACAGGAAAATTCTAAAGGACAGCCTTCTCCTCCCAAGCGAAGCGTATTTAGTACAAAATATTTTTCCAAAGGACAGTTGCCCAACCTATTTCAAGTCTCAAAATCAATCCAGCTACGCCTTCTAGTTTATTTTCTTAACCCCTTGGGTTCGGATTTATTTGAGAAAATATTTGCAAGTAGAACGTGCCTATATAATTTTTGGTTTGACGTCTTAGACACGTCATCCCCTCCTAGAGGAAAAAAGTTAATGGCGTGTCTCAGACGTCAAATGTACCCAAGGGGTTTATATCCAGGCTATAAATAAATCTACATACCCTGGTCAATATGGTGAGCGCCTCCTGCGAGAGGAAACGCGGGTAGGAAGGCATCTCGTTGCAGATGGACCAGAACAGCTCATCCTCGTCGCAGCCGCTGAACGGACTCTGACCAATCAGCATCTCGTATAGCAGCACACCGAAAGACCACCAATCCACTGTCTGGTTGTATTTCAAGCCTTTAATTATCTGGAAAAAGACAAAATATTTGAACACTTTCCGTCTTATTAAAAAACAAGTTCTAACTTGAGTCCAAGGTTAAACCATTGAACCAGTTATTGTATTTCAAACTTTTTTCGGAGAACTTTAAAGTTCTTATAACAAAATTAACTCGGGTTTGTCGTCAATTTTTATAATTTGAATCTTGCCAGAATTAAGGTCGAATTTCAAAAATGGCTCGATGGTTTATACCTGGGTCAAATATAAACCATGTTTTGTGATAAGGCAGTTTGAGTAGTCAACAAATGAAGGCTAGGCGCGATCGTTCATATATCATCATCTGCCACCAGCCACGGGCCCCTCGGCGATCGTTAATATAGTCGTAGGTAAATTACCATACCAAGTATCAATCAAATCAAGCACTGGTGACCGACCACCGATGCCTACAATGTATACATATGGAATTATACTAGGATGTATACATATGGAATTATATGGAAAGAGGACATCTGCAAGGTGGATTGGGGAACTAAAAAAAAAAAAAAAACTCGTGGATAATGGACGACCCTAAATCAGAATTACCTACCTACTTAATAAGATGTCGCTGAATAAGGTATGTCGCGTGACCTCCGCAACGAGTAGCGTTGTAGAGGACAGAACGAGACGCTAACCTGTTGTTGTTGTGCATATTGTTGACAGACATTTGGCTGCTCATTACAAATCATCGGTAGTCAAGATGTGTCATATCATACATATGCAGCACGGCGAGACTGATACGTTTCTCCTACGACAACAAACATCATCTGCCTAGCCTTTTCCCAACTATGTTGGGGTCGGCTTCCAGTCTAACCGAATGCAGTTGAATACCAGTATTTTACATGGACCGAATGCTTATCTGATCTTCACAATCCAGTTACTGGGTAATACGATACCCTGGGTAAGACTGGTTGTCAGATTTTAGAGCTTCAATTGATCCTTGCAGCTGTTATAACTTAGCCACAAACCTCTCTTCCTACGAAAACAAACAAGATACGAATATCACGCGTTTTTGGATCCATCACATTCGCACTTGATTGACACGCCTAAAACAGCTTCGAATTAGCCCCATATATTTTTGTCTGGTAGATACCGCTGTCATCGATAAGACCGCCATTAACCCACTGAATACCCCATACCCCAGTAGCTGCTGATTCTGTGGGCTGTGGGACCACCCACAACCCACAGAATCAGCAATATTGTGTAAGCTGTGTTATATTTTTTGTGTAGCGACAATAAAGTAGGTACTTATATTCTATAAATAATCTATCTATCTAGGTATTTCAGTTTACCAAATAAGACAAGAGTTAACCTACCTATTTTCTTAACTTTTCCCCAGAAGTTTGAACGACTCCTGTTTCGGCTGTCTGTGTGGTCCATCCATACCTACAGCCCTTTCACAATATTATTCTAATAAGCCGTAACTGTTGGGTTGCCACTGACAAAATCACTGTGAACTTTGTTGTTAAAATAAGGTTGCTGTTAGGTTGCTGCAAATAACTGAACGGACTGGTAGATGGATGAGGCCAGAGACAAAAAAGATGTGGTAGTATATCGAGGAGCGAAGAGAGAAAAGGCGTCAACCTTTGACCATTCGACAACACGATTATAAGACCATTAAAGCGATTGCCAAGTTGCCAACCACGGGATTGGCATGTTTATGGATGATTCAATAACCATTAATTATAATTAATGGTTATTGAATAATTCTTGTTAGATTTATGGAGATGGATCTGTTTCATTATATAGAGATTTAGTACTGAAATGATGATGTACAGACGCCAGCACATCAAGCTACTACAATCTGTCAGATTTATTTAATAGATTTTCAACTTTATCGCTAAAGCATAATTTTCAAAGTTGATTGGGAAAATCTGACAGTTTCGGGTAGCTTGATGTGCTGGCGTCTGTACATAGATGGGTATACGTATAATATTTAAAACAAATCTACGTATATTATTAATTATAATAAAGCTGGAGAGTTTGTTAGTTGGTTTGAACGCACTTATCTATGGAACTACCTACCGGTCGGATTTGAAAAATGATACTTTTGCATTTGATAGCAAAATTCTTGAGGAAGTCAAAATGTCGGAAAGAACTAAGTGAAAACGAAGTACTAGCGCGGACAGCGGTAGCAAAAAATTTCACGCGGGCCAAGTCGCGGGCAGAAGCTAGTATTTTTGTATAAGTAGGTAGATTTAAATGTAGATTAAACGCTACAGCCATAGCTATGTACCAAATACTCGAAGATAATTTTATGATATCTACCAACTCGCGCTGAGTCCGCATAGTGGATTATGGCCCACACCCTCTCACAGAGAGGAGGTCTGATCCCAGCTGTAGGAACTTTATAGGCTGATTATGTACCTCTGTGCCTTATGTATACGGTATTCCATACAAATCAGTGAAAGAAGTTCCAAATACAATGTTGTTACAGGAAAAAGAAAACAAAACACTACATTACTAAGTACGTGCTAAGTACTGACCTCTGGTGCCATATAGTCTGGTGTCCCGCAGAAAGTGTCTGCCGTCTTGTCCAAGTATATCTGTAGCTTGCACATGCCGAAGTCGGCGATGCGGACGTGACCTTCAAAGTCCAGAAGGATGTTGTCCAGTTTTAAGTCCCTGGAAAAGAAATACAGGTAATTATTAGGTTTTGGTTCAGCAAAACATCTGTCGCACCCGTTGGTAGCCCGTATAAATGATAACACGCTCTGAGACGTCGAGAATTAGGGATCTATTATTGTTTAATTTTGAAATGAAAGGCCGTGAGAAAATATTAATTACCATCATTTGGCAAACTTATAATTGGTGCTTTGGTATTACGAGTATTAGCTTAAATATTAAATCTTATAGGTAGCATGTTTTACGAATGATGCGACGCAGCGTTCAGCTTTCTTAAGATTTTCATAAGTGTCAAAAATCCTAAGTACCTACTACCTAGGTACATCAGTTAAGGGATAGAGTGCAGAGGTTGCCAGCATCCTTACCTCAACTACACAATCAAAATGTAGACAGAAATGAATAAATTACCTGTAAACAATGCCTCTCTTGTGCAAGAATTTGAGTCCTGATACAATTTCCGCAGCGTAGAACCGCGCACGTGCCTCCGGGAACCGCCCGCTTTGCTGAATGTGAAACATCAGGTCACCGCCATTCAGATACTCCATCACAAAGAACAGGTGAGACTAAAAAGGATACAAAAGCATACTTATAATACAGCTAAGGATACGAACGAAGCACATACCAATTAAAGATCTTCGGAAATTGTCCGCCACATAAACCACCTCATACATTTATTACATGGTCTTTCGCAACTTCAATTGGCTATCCAATTCACTTCCCATCTGATTAGAAACAAAGCTTCGCTTTACTAGACAGACTGTCGTCCAGCCCGAATATTTGTATGCCAAAGGCTACATATTAGGTACATGATATTGCATGGCATAGGTAATCACTTTGCATATCATTAGATCCTACAGGAAATCATTACTGCTCTCGTAAAGCTATTAGAGAACCCACATAGTGAAGCAATTTTCACTATAAATACTGTGTATTTGCTCACTATCCTCTATTTAGTTTAATGAAGATTTGTAGAAATATTTTTCACAATTTATTCGATGTAAATAATATGAAAGCGTAACCATTAATGCATTCCGAAAAAAAAATTGGTGGAATGTAGCTATTTCAAATGTCATCACGAACCGTAAAATATTATAATAAATGTTGAGTTTACTTACATCCGTCTGGAAAGTAGCGAATAAATGGCAGAGGTAGGGGTGGTTAGTGCCAAGTGCGAGAACTTTCCTCTCGATCAAAGTGCACTCCACGTCGTCGTCTTCCAAAACCACGTCTTTTTTCAAACATTTCACGGCGTAGTAGTATTCTGTGTCACGAAGTTCAGCCAATAATACCTGGAAAAGTAAAGAATCTATTGTAGTGAAGTGTAACTTCGAACGTGTAACTCAACGGAAAATGTAGGCGTCGGACGGAGAGTAAGACAATTTTGGACCGTCCAAAAACCCTAACCCTAGGACTTGGTTCCTTAATTTGGCGAACATACATACACGATATCGTTATCACATAGACAGCGGCTAGATCTTACCCAACTTATTATATATCTACTGAACGTTCTCTCAACCCAATATATTATATATTTAAACTTTGAATACAGTGTTCATCGACCTATAGTTCTCCAGTTCAGTGCGTAGGCACGCATAAATAGACGTTAGTGCAGAGACAAACAGATACTGATACCGGTTCTATTTAAAGAGACGCAAATCGTTAGCGGATGCCACAAAAACGAACTGTGTGAAAGATTTGTCTTTGAAAAGTCATACAGATGGCGAGGCAGACGCCTATACAAATGATCGAGTCACTGGATGATCTTCCATCTTGTTTGTTATTATATAATAACAAGGCGTAGCATCTCACATCAAGAGGTGTCCCTAATTTTATTAGTGTTTTTGCAAATCTCGAACTGACAAAAACAACGTAAAATTATGTGCTGATATATGTCGCAGGAAGCCAACGTGACACCCGCACGACAGAAGTTTTCATTTTATAATTCATATATATCATGCTTTCTCCGTATTCTTGGCCCATTCTCAAAGGCAATTGGGCCAAGCTCTGCGAAACCAGGAAGACGTTGCGTTCTGGCTCACGTAACGCGTGGATCAGTCTTGCTAATAAACGTGTATTTGGTATAGCCGTAAATCAATTTTAACGCTACACATTTGCTCATTTAACTTGAGGATAATCTTATCCAAAATGAATTGCTCCAGGTTCAACAGGTGTGTGAGCCAAATGGTATCTTCAAGAAGTGCTGTATAAAGAATAGCTAGGTACCGACACCAGAGCTAAAGGAATCGATGAAAACACATTCACGTGACGCATCTGTTAAGAAAATAAAAATACGCTGTAGAAAAATAGCGTGCCTCTACATGCGTTGAAAGATTCGTGTTGTTTTGACTATAACACATAATTATCATTCTATAGCTAGATAATAATTGTAGACTATTAAGCCACGATAGACAATGGTTAATAGGCGACAGTACGTCGAGCGGAGGGAGGACGATGACACGTGCTCTCTGACGTTGGAAAGGTGGCCAGTGATGTAGGCACCCGAAATAGAACGAATAAATCTAATGTTACAGTACGATAGTACGGCAGGTAAACTGTGGCGAACCGCTAAGCTGCAGGTGGCAAGCTGCCATCACGCATCATCACTGAGGTTACGGTCACCACTGCATTTACACCAAAATTATAAATGGATCAGACTCAGATATGTCAAAGACAACAGACTAATATGCACTGTTACTCCTTAATACAGGTTATGTCATAGCCTAGCAAGGAGAGCAGCACGTCACCCACTTGATTGCTAGAGATGTAATACTACCCGCTTTGTGAAAACTGTTACATGTAGGTACTACAATCTGTTTTATGTACAAATAAAGATTATTATTATTATTAATATAGTTTTAAAATTAGCATTTATGTATCTATTTCTGTCTACAATATTTTGTTTCTGAGGTAGTAATTTCCCAGAAGTTGTGAAAGAATTATGATGATATTGCTATCTCAAAATGATTCCACCCACATATTTCATAATGTCATGCCGAATAAACTAAAAGTCAACCTAATTCCTATGAGCATTGTTATTATTTATTATTATTATTGTTATCTTGTTGTGCAAATTTTCTTGTCACAATATTTTGATATTTTCTTTCTAAGAGATTCTGAGAAACTGGGCGATTATTAAAATAATTTATTACACAAGTCACCGGGGAGACCTGCTCATCTGTCCTGATTTCTATTTTCACGCTAGTCTGGCTAACAGCCTGAAAAGTCAAAGCACTATGATATCTGAGACAGGTAATAGTTACAAGTATAGAGAAACGGGTCCACCGATTTCTGTTACGTTTTTCTATATTTATTTAGCCGACACTGTCTCACTGTTGGGCAAACGCCACCCCCAAATTCTACCACATATTTTTCTTCTGGGCAACTTCGAACCAACTTAACTTTTTGTCACCTTTTAACTTTTTCAAATATTTTGTGTTTTGAAATCCAAATCGGGTTCGTTCAAAGTCCTAAAAAACCTTGTCCAGGGAATTCATTTATTGATTCGGTTTGTAGTTATCTTTTGATACAGGTATCTCACAATTATATTTAAACTTCAGGGCTCACAAATATTTTGATCTCAAAGCTGAAACAGTTTGTTGCACAATATCGGGAGATAATTTTATCCTCAGTTGAAAGGAAAAGGCGACTGGCGATGTACGAGTAAACTTTATAGCTGGCGACTGACAGCTATATGGGAGCTTTGATTTTATGTCCCCTTTATTTATTATGCGAACACTGAAGTTTAAAATAAGGTGTAAGTCCTGCGTTTAAATCTGAGGTATCCTCTTTCACTAGAGTTGTGGTCCATAAAAAAAAACTCGTAGGTGGCTCACAATGATGCCTCCTACATCAGAATTTTTACGTTTAATTAAATAAGTATCCGTGCATTTGCACACTCATAATATTTATTGATGTGTAATTAACTCCAACTCATTTCGAATTCAGGTCATTCGAACTTGCTTTTAATATTTCTTTAAAAGGACGCATGTGGTCCAGAACTTCACGAGTTCATCGCCCTTTACGTGCAAAATAAAAATATTATTTGACATTTCCTAACTCTTTGATGTTCTGTGCGTCACTATTAACTGACTCGCCGCTGCGTCTCGAATACGAGAAATTAATAGCATTATATCGTCACTTGTCAACATCAACTAGACACCTAGTATTTTATATGGCTCCACTTGGTATGACGTACATGCTACCCTGTCTACCTGTTGGGGAAAGGACGCGTCTACTGATGTCACCAACCATGATCGTGCGTGTAATAGCTAGTTGAGACATAATAAAGACGTTAGGTACCTACACATAGTTTCCTTTCTATTTTACATGACTGTGTAATTACAGAGTTGCGTACACCCAACTCTCTTCCATCGTCAGTTATTCAAAATGTTATGATGTTCTCTGTTCAAATTGTCATGAGTTTACATGAACATTAAGTACTCTTTGGTGACCTAGTTCCATCTATTCTTGAATTCACAGGTAGTTAATTCTATTTTCACATGATTTCCTCACACTTTGACACAGTTTTAAAGTGCAATAGCTAAAGCGTTAAGACACTATAATATCATTTGTTGAGTTGCTGCGTTCGTAGCAGTTAAATACGCCTACCTGCTGTGAAGACTAAAATAACAATCATATAAATTCTTACAGCATTTCAGCATACCTACAATGATAATAAAAAAAAAAAATACCCCCCCCCCCCTTACCTATAGGCGACACGACAACCTGACACAGGAATACAGGTCTTAAGAGCAAAGTCATGATTGTCTGTTCCCACAAGTGATGGAGGAAATATGTCAGTTCTATGAAAACCAAAGGAATATGTACTTCAACTGTGAACAATGGACATTTTGGAGGCAAGTAACGAGTTACTTGCTTCCAAACTGTCTGTGAGATTTATCGAGATAAATCTCGGCTAGAAAAAGAGGTTAACAAAGTACATATATATATAGCAAATTAGTAGAGTCAAAAATAATCGGAAATGTGCGCAAAAATCTGCCATTGATAAATCGTGCCAAAGTTATATAACAATAATACGATAGAAGACGTCTATAACTGGATTAAAATTGAACTTCCCGCATTACGCAAATCCCAACAAATCTATCATTAGTTTTTGAAATCCGAAAGAAGTGATTGAGTAAGAAAACCAATTGAAAACACGTCTCAGGTACTTAACTCGTTAAAATGAACAAATCACTTTAGATTTTAAACATTTTAACACTTATGTAAATTAATGGGCGTATTATTTCTGTAGTGTTGGAATGTGTCGAGTTTGTCATATCTTTGTATTATTAGACGCGTATTTCAGCAACTAAATACACTGTGTTCAGTGTTGTCCGTTGCAAATCATTATGTGTACACAGCGGGTTATGTATGTATGCGAGAGCTGTTTTTTCTCTTGGCAAAATCCCTTGTTTCAATTTTCGTTTATTTTGGGACTGAGAATACGTACACACCTTGGATTTTTACAAAATAAATTCATTTTTCTTGGTAGCAATTAGGAAGAATAATGTTTTATATCTTCTAGGTGCAGACATGAGCATTAAGGCTTTTTGCAATAAAAAAAAATACATGCAATCTACTACATAAAATATCTCACTGAATCAAAGGCACGTTTGAACAATACTTATCTTTTAAACTATCTGAAAGTAGAATAAGATGATCTCTTTGATTGTTGTGATATATTGATCCATTTTTAAACCTCGAAGCGGAGCTTCACGTCCGAAATCTGGCACTTGCCTCCTCCGAGCCAGATTCAGGTCAACGAGAGAAAACAATGAGTATTGCGAACAGACACCACTGACTGATATTAATGTCCTGGTGACGCGGAAGCTCATGAAAGATCGATTGCTGAAAGATTTACGAAGACAAAGAAGTTAATGAACTTACTTTTCCAAAGCTTCCTTTGCCCAGCACCTTGATGAACTGGAAGTCTTCGACGGTGTACTTCCTGAAGCGAGGGATGGAACGCGCAGGAGGAGTGAACCGACCAGTCTTCCTGAAGATGTCATAGGCAGTCGATTGCTCTGGAGAAAATAAAAGTTTCCAGAATTAGTTTAAAAGCACATATTTGTTGTTACTATTTCAAGTTATTTTAAATATGGATTTGTTGTTCATAAAATTAAACAAAAGCATTAGAAAGAGCCTCAAGTACTGGCTAATTTGGCACAGTTACGAAATCGAGCGTTCCCGATTTTAAAAGTGGACTGTGCCATGTGCTTGAGCTACAATAGTTTGAAATGTCTGGGGAGTTCAATACCTACAGTCATTTGTTAAAAAAATCAGAGAAATGATGACGTCACAAAAGATTGTATTAACAGACACAAAAACAAGTTCTTTGTGATCTTTTAAAATTATTTTTGAAATTGGTGTGGGTCGTTCGCATGATTTGTGTTGTAGCTCTTTACGGCCGATACGCAATAATGGCCCTAAGGACAGAACTGATACTGATTCCCTTATTTCTACTTATATTTCATGATGAAGATTGTGGATTAGAGGGGTTTGGTTTGGGGCTTGTTCATGATCCCAAAAACTCAACGCTATTTAAATTCTTGCCTTTTCTCCCGTCATTAATTCCGACTTTCGACCGGGTTCACCTCTTTTAACTTTTTCATCTATAAACGCTTATACGTTTATATGTAGTTCGTAGTGGCTTAAATGATTGGAGACGAGCGCGTTGGCAATTACCACATCTGTGGCTACTGGCGATACACAACCTTTGTTGAAGCCATTAGGTACTAACTGATCCTTATCGGATGACACTTTCAAGTGCGACCAACGACACGGTCACTTTACTAATTTGTTGAGTTCGCCATATTAATAAAAAATATTATATTTATTTTAGTAACCCATTTGGCTGAAATTACAAAATGCTCTGGACAATTTTGCTCGTTAAAACTTAATTTATTATTTGCTTTTTAGAGAGGTTGTGGAAAGTTGTTATTGCCAAATGCTATATCGGAATATATTTTTATTGTTTAAAAACCCTTAGTTCCTAGATCTTTTTCTACTGTAGAAGAACTTGAAATGTAATATTTATTAGTGTTAGCTAGCCTGCATATTACAGGGGCCGATGGACGGCACTGAAGGTGCCTTTGTAGCCAAATTGTGGGCTGACTCTATCTAGATTGGCATCGACACGCTATGAAGAAGAATGGTTGCCTGAAAACTCCAGTAGTCCTAATCGTTTATTACACTAAGTATGAATTTGTAAAGAGTTCCTTCATGAATCAATCTGCCAAGCCTTTTCCCAACTATGTTGCGGTCGGCTTCCAGTGTAATGCGGATGCAGCTGAATATACATGGAGCGACTACCTATCTGACTTCCACAACCCAATTCCACTCCTTTATCAATCCTTTCGAAACGCAACGTCATGCCTTTCAATACATGTTTTAAATACGAGTATACGTTTTTTTCATAAACTTTCGTAAACGTGGGGTCGTTGGTTTACAACATGATTCAAGTTCATGGATGTTTACGATGCGTTATAGTATGACATAATTGCTACAGCATGTGCGATGTATTAATTCTCTTTCACCTCGGATGAGATCGTGAGCGTCGCTAAAAATATTTGCTCAGACGGCAATATCAAGGTCGCCGCGGTTAATTCGGGGGTGATCACGGGATCTCTGTGAGGAAAAAGTCCAGCTTTCCATATTAAGTTTGTATTTTCGATGGAAACAGGAAAAACTATAGTGAAATGAACCATTTATTGATTGTTCTTCCGAGTACTTGTTTTTGTTTTTTTTTTTTTTAAATTTTATCAGTCGTAACAATGATGAATTCCATCAGTTAATCGGGGTCTTGAAGAAGGATCATGATATACACTATTGTACTATAAGGTACTTCTCATGAATAGGCCCGTAATGTTAGCAGACGCAATCACGTTTATGGGTAAGAAGATGTACAGACGCCAGCACATCAAGCTACCCGAAACTGTCAGATTTTCCCAATCAACTTTGAACTTTATGCTTTAACGATAAAGTTGAAAATCTATTAAAGAAATCTGACAGATTGTAGTAGCTTGATGTGCTGGCGTCTGTACAATAATTTAAGAATTAGAAAAATACTATTTGGTTATAAAACTTATGAACAATTAGCGATTCAGTTTAGCTAACAAACATTTTTCAAGACTGTTTTAGAGGAGCGACAAAGGCTCATTGTATATTCACAAGAAAGTGTGCCAAATTCTTGCGGCTATTTTCAAGTTAATTTTATGGTAAAAAAGTGACGAACCAGGAATCCGCGTGATCTGATCTTGTGACACCTTTTGTTTCGACTTCACAGCCATGACTCCCCCCTATTATTACCTAATATTTTATGTAGAAATGATGCGTTAAATTGCGTGCAACCGATAAAATTAAACGTAACGATTAGAGTCCAATATATTATGATGATGCTTGTTATAACTCATAAATTACGTGCTAGCATCGTTACCTATAATTCAAGAGGCACACAATCTCTGTTTACGTTCTATTTATATGTTAATCTCCTTTAATTTGTAATTCCAAGCCTTCGTATATAAATAATAGTTACAATTATTTTATTTGGCACGGATGATGTCTTTGGGATCATATCTTTATATAATGTTTATTTTGAATATTTTCATCATCATCTGCCTAGCCTTTTCCCAACAATGTTGGGGTCAGCTTCCAGTCTAACCGGATGCAGTGGAGTATCAATATTTTACATGGAGCGACTGCCTATCTGACCTCCACAATCCAATTAATCGGTAATACGAAACCCTTTGGTAAGACTGGTTGTCATACGTTCGGACTTCTGATGACCCGTAACGACTGTCAAAGATTCACGAATGACAGCCGGGACCAACAGCTTAACGTGCTTTCCGAGGCACGGAGGGATCTTGGTATGTAGAGATGGTCACCCATCCACGGACCAACCGCAGCAAGCGTAGCTTAACCTGATCGATCGACCCGTGCGGCTGTTTTTACTTAGCCACAAGCCCCTATTCCCTATGCCCTTATTTTGCATATTTTTATTAAATAGTAGCTTCTGTCTGCGACTTTGTCCGCGTAAAATTTCGGCCCCCGACCCATCGCGTCGCCTCCCATCGCGTCGCCTCCCATCGCGTCGCCTCCCATCGCGTCGCCTCCCATCGCGTCGCCTCCCATCGCTCGCCCGCGCTACTATTTCGTTTTCGCTTAGCGTTCGTTCTGACTTGTTTCACTTTTGCTTGGCTCCTGAGGGTCGTGGCGTGATGTTAAACAGCCTAGAACCTTCCTCAAGAACTGGGCTAACAAATGCAAGAAGATTTTTTCAAATCCGTCTGGTAGTTCCGGAGATTATCCCCTACATACAAACTTAGAAACAAAGAAATTTAACTTTTTACAATATTATTATTATATGTATTTAGTATAGATTTCTATCTTGTAAATAATTATTTCATCAAGCAGTCTTGCTGAAAGTTCGGTTCATTTATTCGAACGCACGCACGTTCTTATGTACAGACGCCAGCACATCATGCTACTACAAACTGTCAAATTTCTTTAATATTAGGTTGTCTCATAAATTATTGCCAGTTAAAAGACAAATTATTATTAATATTTTTTTATTAATAAAAAATAAATTTAATCAATTATATAGTCTCCCTCGTTATCAACAACAGTCAGCCATCTACTGGGCAAAATTTGAATATCCCTCTCCCAAAATGAGACAGGCTGGGACTCGAAAAAATTTTCAAGTTCAATTTTAATACTTCCAGATTTTTCGATTTTTTTTTCCTAGTAAATGAAATTTAAGAGCTCGAAATAAATGAAAGTCTGAAGGCGCAAGATCCGGGCTATACGGTGGATGTGGAACAGTCAGCCATCCTAGCTCTTCCAACTGTTTATGTGTTAACTGGGAGAACAATGAGGTCGTGCGTTGTCATGCAAAAGTTGGACTCCAAGTCGTTTTGGCCGCTTAATTTTTAATATCTCTGTTAGTTTGCGAAGCTGCTGCGTATACAGATTGGCGTTAATAGTCTGATGAGATTCGAGGAGTTCCCAGAAAATCATTCCTGGCCAATCCCAGAAAACAGACAACATAATTTTACGACCGTGTTCATTAAGTTTAGGCTGGGCTGGTGGGTTTTCCCCGCGAGGAATCCAATAGGCATGACGTGTGTTAGTTTCATAATGTATCCAGCTCTCGTCACATGTAATAATGTCATTGAGAAAGTTTCGTCTGTGCGGACGAAGTAACAAACTTTGACAAATGGCCACACGAACGGCCCGGTCATGGTCCGTTAACGCATGAGGTGTCCAACGTGACATCACTTTGCGATATCTCATCGATTTGAGATAACGACCTATAGTCTCGTGGGATTGTCCAAGCGCCTTCTCTAAATCGCGCGTACTATAGTCTGGATGTAGCTTAAGTTCGTGACGCAAAGCATCTTCATCAAAGCTGGTGGGTCGGCCTGGGCGAGGTTGATCTTCGCAGCTTATATCACCGATGTCAAAACGCTTGTACCAGAAACGAACAGTCCGATCGCTAGTAGTACCCGGTCCAAATGCAGTGTTAATCTTTTTAGCCGTTTCTGTTGAAGAGACTTTAAGTCGATGCTCATATAGCATAATAGCTCGCAGTTGACGCTGATCCATTTTCACTAAAGACTAATTATTGCGTTGCGTCCGCGCCTATTTATACCCTCACCATAAAAGATACTTATCCTTACTAGAAAGATCTCGAGCTTTCTTGAATTCACTTTAGTTTAAATACCAGAAAATTCGAGAAAAATAAAATATGGCAAGAACTTATGAGACAACCTAATAGATATTCAACTTTAGCGCTAAAGCGTTAGGTTCAAAGTTGATTCGGAATATTTTAGAGTTTCGGGTAGCTTGATCTGCTGACGTCTGTACATCAAGACAAGACAAATTGTATAAAATTGATAGCGTATTGATAAATTCGATTCTATTAATACCTCTGTCTTGGTTTATTTTCGGAATTCGAGTCATTCATTTGTAAAATTAATGTTCCTTTTGCGGTGCCAAAACTTGGTTTGGCTTTGTTTGTCTCGCTTGATTGAAAATAAATCATTCGTCCATCTCCAAGTTCTCAGAGCTCCTAATTTTCCTGTTTAGTCACGCAGCCTCACAGAAAATGTTATGTTTTTTACGCTGTTCTTCTCCGAGGAATACCTGTTATACCGAAACCATTGTTTATGCTTATCAGTAGCAACAACTAAGTTTAAAATAACGTCGATTGAAAATGTTGGAAAGTTAAGTTTTAATTAGGAATGGACATTACTCTTTATGGACAGCAGACGTTTTAATAAAGCTGCTACACGGATCCAGCAGCGGCTTATTCATTAATTCAATCTGGAAGTGATATAATACAGTGTGTATTACATAATTTATACAGTGATAAGTCGACACACGCGCGGCTGGAATGCGGAACCCATCTCGAAGTGGGGCGTGGGCCTGCACTCTGTTTTCAGCGAAAGTCCTGCCGCTTCAGTGCACATATTTATAGATGTGATCAGACTACAATAAGTTTTTTGCCAATCGTGCCAGCGTCCGAGTTTGTAATGAAAATAAAAAAAAATATTCACTGGAGCGTTCATTAGATGAGCGGGCAAGGTTTCGACCCACACCTTTGATGATTCTTTGATTGAATAAAACATAAATATCATTTATTTCTCTAATGGTGAGCCAAGAAATCCTTTGTTCTTTCTTTAGAAGTTTTTGCAGACGATTGCGATAAAACATTTTTGACAAAGTTGAAATGAAAAGCATGACAACTATGGAAACTGTGTTAGTAGCTGCAAGCAATATCTATTTAGTTGAGACTAACAACACGATAATTAAAACGGTGAATAATATCATATACTCTTATATAAAAGTAACGTATTTACAAAGGACATACACAAGCAGATTATAAATACTCGTTATTATAGTACAACATGTCTCACCAAGCTGCTGTTCTAAGAGGTCGGTGTTATTGGCCTGCGCCGGCGCAGCGCCTGACGATGTCCCGGGAGCCTCACCACCTGTGCGGAGGAATAACAATCAAATTGCTCTGGATTATACACAATAGAACCTAATACTGAATTACTAAGAAAATTAATAAATCACTCAAAGAATTACATTAAAAATATTTATTTTATTTGATCCGGTAGAGTTATAGGAAACATTAAAGTAGACCAAATAATATGTGTGACCTATTTGTATATCTTAAATGTTTGTTTAGTTATTTGAATCAGAATGCAAATACGAGTACATACAAACACTTAACATTTTTGACACACAAAAATGTAAACATAATAAAGTCGTAGACTGTAATGTCTCACAACATAAAAAAAAAAATATGATTTTGAAAACTGTGCATATTACTTTGTGTGGTGAAAAGAAGAAAACAGAGACGGCACAAGATACAAACACTTTAATCGTGAAACATAATAATATAAATTATTGATGTTCTTTTTATTACCATGCAGAAGATAAAATAAAACCACTGCTGAATTGCTGATACAACTAATCCTAAAATATATCTGACGTTTGAGAAAAACATTTTATAATATTCTTTGCTTTTACGACACCCTGTTTATCATAAAAATCTTGACAAAAGTCCACAGGCTGTCAGCTTGTAAATAAAAATATATGCAGTGACGTTTGAGAAATGGTAAGCCAATTAATCGATGATCGAAGAAACCATCGATCCGTTAGTCACGAGACCAGAGACACGCGCTGGCATCCATCATCACACGCCACTACGTCTATGACTGATCAAATTATTATGTCCTTCAGTGGTTCTTCACTTTGAGGTAAAAATACTCCAACATTCTTGGATTGTACAAGATTTACGAGCATCAGATGATTGGCAGCCGATCGTATCAACCATCGATGCCTATAATGTTCTGATTCCGAATCAGGGAAATGCCACCATTTTAGAAAATTGAGATATACAGCGTGTAACGGAAAGGGGGTATGAACCCTGAAGGAGGTGAATGTGCTCATGAAACTCAAAAACTTTCCTCAAAGAACATAGGTCGAAATATGAAAAAAAAATTTGGCCCTCCCATAGTAAATCAATCAGCTGGTAGTCAGTTTTGTAAGGGAGGGCCAAATTTTTTTTTCATATTTCGACCTATGTTCTTTGGGGAAAGTTGTTGAGTTTCATGAGCTCATTCACCTCCTTCAGGGTTGATACCCCCCTTCCGTTACACGCTGTATACAAAGGTGAGGCTACACAAATTTCGTATTAACTTGATGTCAACTCCCTCTTTATGATAATTGTGGCTGCAATTGGTCCTATTAATTTTGTACAGGTGAGCAAATGATTGGCTAGTGTCCAGACAGCTACATCTCACACCCACGCCACAATATATTTCTGAATATAAACAAATACGCACAATACGTTTACAATTTCATAAATACATTTACTAGAAATTGACTTTATTGAAAGAATATTATTTTTTTTATCTTTGACTTTTGAATCGAAACCCTTAGATAGGAATAACATTTCGATTGGTTTATTTGCCAATGATGACAATTTATGTATTTGATCCTAGTTAGTACTGGTTTTTATTTTTGTTAAGATTTTTAAATAGTAGTCATTGTCATTGCCTACATAATAAACCTAATAATAACAGAAACAGACGTTAGATAGCTAGCCAATAAAATTGCTTTATTTTAGGCTGAACGACTGACGTCGCAATGACGCTCGCACATGCGAATGGTATGTTCCGTTTCGTTGATAACATAAAAATCGTTGATATCACCACAGACGTACTAGGTTCCTATTTAGAGTATCTACCCACCTTTTCTAGATGCAGTTCTTGATGCCAAGGCTTCCACCAACAGACGCTGGTTCACGCCGCACAAATTCGATGTCAATTTTTCACACTTTCGGTGGCAGTTTACATCGCAGTCTAAAACAGATTACGAATTGTCGCGTGGCTCCAGGCTTGTAAAGGTTTTTGTAAATCTGTACAGACATGCTACATCTAAATGCTGAAAGCCGAGCAAAAGCAGACGTGCAAAGTTTCCTATCGGTTTAGTGGAAAATTAGTTATGTGGATACAATATACAAATGAGTTTCGTTAATATTATTTAAGTGTGCTTCCTTACATTGGTTTATTGTCTATTTAATTACCTTTCTTAATTTGCGAAAATGTTGCAGGTGACGCAGGTGCTGAAGAATCGAAACCAGAATCATTAGAACCAGTAGAAGTCCTTCCATCTGGGTTATTTTCACACTCATAAAATTCCGCAGAAGCTTCACTTTCGTCAGATTCATCTTCGTCTTCCTCGTCTGAGGATTCTTCTTCTGAAGACGATTCCGATGTGTCTGAATGAATTACTTGAGGAGGTTTCTTTTGCAAAGGGCGTGGAGTCGCTATTAATGGTTTCAGCGCTCTTTCTTCCTTCACTGGTTTCTTTTGTACAACTGGTGCAGTGACCACAGCTTGGGTAGATGTTTCAGGTTGTTCGTCTTTTTTAATAATATTTTCAGCCTTATTTTCCTCTCCTGTCTTTTGTTCAATTTGTACTCTTGCTTCAATTTCTTCTTTTGGAATGTCTTGTGACTGTAACACTACTGGCGTAGCAGGAACATTAGCCGTTATGTTCGCCGGCTTAGAAGTTATATCATTGGTTGAGAAAGTCGATGTTTCTGCACTTGTTGATGGTTTGACAGTTGTTTTCAATACTTTATCATCAGTCTTATCACTCTTAGTTGCAAAATTTTTAGCTGGCGAGCTAGCTTTCGGCTTGGCTTCTGGAGAACTCTTTGTGGGTGCTCTTGAGTTTTTATTGGAATTAGGAACTTTCGCGTTGACTGATTTTTGCACAGCATTATTTGAACATGTGCATGTGCAAGTTGACTTGCCTGTTGATGGTCTCTTATTTTCAATTAAGTCGCTAGGACCATTCAATGCTTTGTCTACCTTGTCATCTTCTGGCAATTGACTTGTATTTTGAGCAATTGTTATATTTTCAACTGATTTAGACTTAGGTGAGCTTTTCACAATTGTGTTAACGTTTTTACTTGCATCTGAAACTGTTGTTTCACTAAGATCAGCCGTAACCGTAGGTTCAGCAATTTTTGATGTTGAGTTACTTGAAGTTACTGGTACTGATGATTGTATCCCCATGTTCGTGTTTGTTTTAAATTCCTTATCATTGGTTCCTTGCTCATTTGATTTGATTACTTCATTTTGTTCTAGCCCTACTTTAAACAGATCTTTTGAAATGTCTGTGGTAGTATTCTTTGTTTCCAAATTATTGAATTCTATTGTTCTTTGTTCGGCAAATTGGTTTTCAGGCAACTGGGAAGGTTTTTCAGCTTCTTTTTTAAGTTCATCGACTGGTTTCGGTGTAGGAGCTTTATGTACGCTATCTACTAAAGTTCTGGTACCGTCCAACTTATTACTGTTTGCACTTGTATCTTCTAAGGGTTTCAAAGTTTTTAATACTTCTGTCTTTGCACTGGCTTTTGGTAGCGATTTCAATTCGGTTTTAACATCCTTTTTTATTAATTTCTTTGATTTTTCTGATTTTGTCTTCTTCTGGCTAGGTTTTTTAACTTTATTTCCATCTATATCATCCAAAGATGCACTTTTTCCTATGTTTTTACACTCATTAGAAACAGATGACAATTTGACCGTTGTTGTATCACTGTCCTGCACTTTACATTCTTCAATTAATTTTGAATTATCTTTTTCTATTTCTTTTGTTACAACTTTGAGCTCAACAGTCTCATTCATAAAATCAGATTGATTACTAATTTCCGATTCTTTTCTAATAACTGAATGGTTTACTTCTTTTTGCTCATCTTTTGTTTGATTTAAAACATCTTCCTCGAGTCCTGAATCTAACTTATCTTGAATACTTTCTCCACTTATGTTTAGAGAATGTATTGGTACTTTTGGTGCGTTTTCGTCACTTTCTTTTTGTTGAATAGAATCAGTTAAAGACGTGACATTATTTGGATTTTGGTTTAAGTCGCCTATATTATTGGCCATGATTTCTTCACTGTTATTGACTTCTTCCTCTGGAAACCAGGCTAAAGAACGCATGTGTTTTTCTTTGGCTTCTTCTAAGATTTTCTTTCTCTTTACTAAGTAAACAGTTTCTCTTTTTCCTATTTTATTCCAAAAATTACCATCGTCGGGCTCAGGTGATTCAAGATCATTTCCAGCATTCTTTTTATTCGTTGTTTTTTTAATGTTATTGGTTTCGTTACTTACATCAGGTACCTTTCCTGATAGTTGAGGCATTTTTTCTACTTCACTGCTGTAAGTAATTTCTTTTTTTGGTACGCGTAGCTTTTCTTCTACTGTAAGATTTTCAATTCTGAATTTCAGCGGACTCATTGGGGACTCTGTTACTTCAACCGATGATGTGATTTTAGTTTTTAACTTAGGCTTGGGTTTTTCTTTTGTATTATCTTGTTTCACGGATATTCTACTTTCTTCTATTGCAGGCAAGTCCACATTTGCCTGTTCTTTAGGAAATTCGGTTATAGAATCTAATCTGCGGAGACTACTTCCTGAGGAGGATTTCTTAATACTTCGCCTTTTTGAAAAGTTTCTTGGATCCCTAATATCCTTATAAGATTGTAGACTATCGTGTAATGAATAGTCAGATTTTGTAGTCTTGAGCGGGTTTTGTGAACCCTGTTTTCGTCTTTTATTCGATTCAAACGCATCTAAATTATTTTTAGTTTCAGCAGGAATACCAACTTTGCTCAAATCCAAAGTTGCAGTACTGAGGTTTTCGCTTCTAATTAATGAATCTAATAAATTAGCCTGTTCTGCCAAAAGTTCCATTGAACATCTTCGGTCTAAACATATATTTTCAACCGGAACAGTTTTTGGCGCTGGAGTCACTGGTAAACTTTGAGATTCTACTGTGTCTGTTTTCTGTACCTTACTTGGCGTTTCCGAGTCTTTTTCATTCTTGACGTGGAACTTTTCCACAAGCTTGGCTCCCATAGTTTTCTTTTCTTTCTTATCCTTGTAAGTCAAATCATCAGAAAGCTTTTCCCTCCATTTCATGAACTCTTTCTCATCTGTTTTGTTTTCTTCGTTTACTCCTTGTTCAGTTTGATCTTGACTTGTTTCTTCCGAACCTTCTGCCTCTTCATTTGGCTTACGAGGAGAATTTCTTTTAATAGTATA
>OX451388.1:7342063-7375983 GCA_949629135.1 Eremobia ochroleuca
AATGGGTTTTTGTTATACCGGGACAATGCACTGGCTACCAATAATGTCATCGTACTCGTTTCATATGAAAAGACTTGTTCAATTTTCAGGACGTGAGTCTCTTGTTTCGTGAGAAAATCGTGATATCAAATTCATCTTTTACAGCTCTCAGAACAATTACTGATTTTTCACAAATTATTAAACCAATAGTAGGATAACGACTTTTTCTACAGGATATATAATAATACTAGCTGCGCCCCGCGGTTTCACCCGCATAAGTGTCGATTCCGTAAGAATATCAGGATAAAAAGTATTTTGTGTGTTAATCCTGGTTATAAACTATCTGTGTGCTAAATTTCATCAAAATTGGTCCAGCCGTTTGAGCGTGAAGAAGTAAGAAACATACACACACAACACACACTCACAAACGTTCGCCTTTATAATACTTATTAGTGTGAAGTCCCATCCATAAATTCACTTTTCGTGTCTATCTGTGTAATCGCGTTGTTCTTATAAGCTCCGAAACGGATTTTACTGCGGTTTTCATCATCATTTAGAGAATTTATTCCGTAATGTTTATGTGTATAATACATTAATATTAACTTACAAATAATAAAGAAATCTCGATGTTTTGTCAAGTCTCGATGATCTCTCCAAGATTATGTCTGGACCGTTTAAAAGACTGTGACCTCTGAGTTTGTTTCGGCCTTTCTTCTCATGGTAGTCAGATAGGAAACGCCGACCTCATCTAGCTTATTATTATTTATCTTTTTTATAATATGATGTGTAAAAGTGATTCCGATATCCTATTTACAGAACAAACAATTTAATTTCATTTAATTACATTTCAAGTCGTAAAGACAGTGCGCTAAACAGTTACACTATAATAAGTATGTGGTCCCCGATTGCTAACTGGCTTTAGTAGACTCAGATAAATAGAGAATCTGTATTGAAGTAGGTACTCTTAAAATCTCAAAACTCAATCTCATAATCGAAACTACTCGAGCTGAAAGACATAAAAATAGGATCATCGAAAATAAAAATGAGTTCATATATGTAGAGTAAGCCAAGTTGTCACCTAAACAGTTTATCTTGATGTTAAGAAGTGGAATATTTTAGTAAAACATTGTGGCAACAAACATTATGTGGGTTAAAAACGTACGATGCTGGAGGGTCTACTTATGTGGGCGTGTTTATAAAACTAATCGCTCGGCAAAATACTTGAATATAGCATGTCACTGTATTGGCGACATTAATTTAATACACGTATGTATACGGTTTCGCGTTTTCATTTTATGAGCATATTTGAATTTCATTCATTAAAGGTGGCTAAGTAATAACAGCCGCACGAGTCGATCGATCGGGTTATGCTACGCTTGTCGCGGTTGGTCCGTGGATGGGTGACCATCTTCACATACCAAGACCCCGCCGTGCTTCGGAAAGCACGTTAAGCCGTTGGTCCCGGCTGTCATTCGTTCGTGGATCTTTGACAGTCGTTACGGCCCTTCAGTAGCCCGAAAGTCTGACAACGAGTCTTACCAAGGGGGATCGTATTTCCCAGTAACTGGGTTGTGGATGTTAGATAGGCAGTCGCTCCATGTAAAATACTGGTATTCAGCTGTATCCGGTTAGACTGGAAGCCGACCCTAACATAGTTGGGAAAAGGTTAGGCAGATGATGATTTGAATTTCATTAAACGTTATTATTTATTTATAACTTTCTAAAATAGCATCTTGGAGCAACCTGTACTTAAAGAACTGTAGCGCAGGGGTCATTTGCCGGGATCACGGATTAATAAAATGAAAACGAATAACGTGCAAGGAGTATAAACGTGGAAAGAGAGAGCCCTATGTTGGCGAGCGGCGCAAGTTTTAAAATTACGAATTATTTTATGTTGTTATAATGTCTATAGTTTATAGTATACTGTCACGGCCATGCAAAAACTGATTAGAATATGTGAGGTATATGCGGATAAGCACGGCCTTAAGTATAATGTTAAAAAGAGTCAAAAAATGTGTTTTCGATACGACAACAGTGCACTGCGTGTACCTGACATATTTCTATGTAACGCTAAACTCGAATCAGTTAAACATTTCACTTACTTGGGCCACCTATTGACCGAGAAACTTAAAGATGATGAGGACATAGAAAGACAAAGACGTTCCCTCGCTGCTAAGAGTAATATGCTGTCAAGACGATTTGCGAAATGCTCTGACCAAGTGAAAATAACCCTGTTTAACGCATACTGCCGGAACCTATACACCTGTGCCTTATGGTACAAGTACACGCAGCGTGCTTACAACACGCTGCGAGTTCAATATAACAACGCATTCAGATGCATACTGAGGCTGCCTTGGAGGTGTAGTGCGTCCGGCATGTTTGCCGAGAACAGGGTAGATGACTTTTACGCAGTCATGAGAAAGGCACGGGCCTCCTTTATGAGCCGAATACATGAGTCTGACAATGGAATATTGAAGGCCATATACGAGGTAAATTACTTCTTCGTATATGGCAATTAATATTCCAGCTACAATACTGATTATGTAATTTTAATTTTAATTTTAATTTTAATTTTAATAATGTAATTGTAACTTATGTAATAATGTATTTTAATTTTAATTGTAATAATGTAATGTAATGTATTGTAATGTAATTTTTATTCTATTTTAGTTTTAATCATTTATTGTAATAATTCAATGTAGTATAATTATGGGTACTTATGCCTGAAATAAAATAAATAAATAATAATAAATAATAATAATTTTTATTATAATTGGCCACGTGCCGCTACAACGACGTCATTATTTTAACTTACGGGGCTAAATTAATGTCGCTATTGTAGCGGCACGTTGAATAGAGCATAACTTCATACTAACATTAATGGGAAATCATTCGTAGTAGATATAGACAGGTCGTTTTCTCCTCTAGCGATCATTTTTCTCCAGACAGTTCATTTTGTTTATAAATATGTATGTATACAACGTGTAACGTTAAATGCGCAAAACCTCACACACCCCAACTGATTTTTAATTCAATTGACCTATCTCAGAGAGAAAATAAGTCATTAAAAAAATTGTAAAGGTTTTATGTGCTGTTTTACTTTTACTGGCCATTCTGATCGTTTCTTGCGTCTGAGACGACGCTTTACCGAGGGAGGAGTCGTCACCGGGCCGCTGCGCCGCGCTGACCTTGGCTTGCTTGACCTATTAATAAATAGACACGGCAACGTTTTTAATGAAGATTTTTTGAAAAATGTGACCTATATTAAAAAGTGGGTCAATTAATTCTGCTAGTTATTCTGATCAAACTATTTTCAGGTTTTGCGCATTTAACGTTACACGTTGTATATGTATCTATCTATGTATTTTTATTAATTCGTGTAAGTATTGTATAGTCATTTCCTAGCTATCTATCCCGTATGTTGCACCTACAATATTTTGTCTCTGCATCACCCTAAGGTTGACTGTTAGAAAATACCTCAGGCATTAAGTCTGCCTTTGTACAGTACTTTTTTACTTGTGCATAAAGTTTTTAATAATAGTAATATAGAATCATACATGAATTGAGGGTTATGGTCATACAACTGAAATCCTTATAATGTATAGCAACGCTTTGTATTTTTGGCTCCAGTAGAGTTCTCCCCTATAAAAACTCACAATCTGTATCCGCAGTAAAAACTCAGTTTGGCACGGAGTACGCACATTACGTTATGAACGAAACCATTAATATTCTTTAGTCACTTTATTGGATGAGGTTGCGTTGTTTTAATCGTTTTCCAGTTTTGCTTAGCTATTCACACGCTACAAAAAAAAAAAAAAAAAATTACACATTTTCGGCTATCTGATCTGCCTAGTCACGGACCGCATATAGCCTTCGGAAGAATATTGGTCGTCTATTTGGTTCAAACTGTCAAAATTTTGATTATGGTCGTTGGGACCGAAAGGTTCTGGAGTGGCCGACTTCGTACCGGAAGACGTAGCGTTGGGAGGCACCCCACAAGGTGGACCAATGAACTTGTGAAGGCCGTAGGAATCCGCTGGATGCGGGAAGCATAGAACGAGTCGATGTTGTGGTGCTTGGGGGAGGCCTGTGTCCAGCAAGCGGAGCGCGTGCGGGAGGAAGACCCTCTCGCGGCGCCGCTCCGAAGGCGGAGGAGGGGTCGAAGAAGACGTCAGTATGACAGTCATCTCCGACTCCTCTCAGGTGGAAGCCAGCAGGCGATGGGTGCGGGGGTTTCACCCTCGCCTGCATTGCACAGGCTTCCACCAGTGCCGGACGGGAATGGCCAGGTATTCCCGGCCCATCCCGTAGCCCCCCACCCGGGGGGACATGCAGGGCCCGCCAGCTAGGCGGGCATGCGCCGGGGGGATTGTGGACGCAAAGGCTGAGCCGGATTCCCATGACCCCCCCATCAAGGCGATGAGGGAACACCGCTGAGTTTTAGTGGGTATACTGCCACTCTGGCAGGGAGTCCCACATACTCCGTTCCGTCCCCCGACGAGCGGAGATGCGTAATGTCATTTCTCAGCGAAAAAAAAAAAAAAAAAAAGGCCTGTGTCCAGCAGTGGACTTCTTTCGGCTGAAATGGTGATGATGTCAAAATTTTCTAGTCTTGGATTTGTGGACAGCGCGGCAGCGTTTAGAAGACTCCTTCGATAACACTGATTGATGACCGATTCGTATCAAATGGTTGTGAATAGCTATGCAGCCAGTCGATTCTGTAAAAATCTCACCGTGAAATCATAAGTGAAGTGAGCACTTATTAGTGTTAATCCCTAGCGAATGACAGCTCACTCCACGCTCGCTTCACCCAAGCTTTCACGGTGACATGGTTACAGAATCGCACGGCTGATCTTTGTCGTGATTCAAGACGGCCTTAAATTGTGTTGTGGCTGGTTATTCAAGCTGGTGATCACGTTCGAAATTTGGTCGAGCTTCTGCTACCCCAGCTTGCTAACCGGCTAGGCATCGTCCCCAGTTTCGTTTCAGAAAACAACATTATATTGTTGTTTAGTTTTTAAAGAAACTCTGTGTTTAAAGCGGTAATGGTCCTGCTATAGTTTGGGCGTCGGACATCGGACTGGTGACGGTGACTGTGGTGAGAGATTGTAACATAATTGTTAAAATAATCACACTAATATTATAAAGGCGAAAGTTTGTGAGTGTGTGTGTGTATGTTTGTTACTTCTTCACGCTCAAACGGCTGGACCAATTTTGATGAAATTTGGCACACAGATAGTTTATAACCAGGATTAACACATAGAATAATTGTTATCCCGAGAGAGCTCTGGTAAAAGACCTAAATCTTCAGCACTTTATTCGTTGGACGTATTGTTAAATTTTCGTACAAAAATAACTGAAAACTTCTAATAAAAATACTGGGAAGAGTGCTTTAAAACAAATATGACGAGATTTATGGACCAGAGATATAGTTTATGATTTCCTTCTTGTTCACGATAAATAATAACTTTATAACGACCTCTACAAAAAATGCAATGGATAGATTTCATAGAAGTAGGGATGCTGTTTTATTTCTATTCATTTGCACACGTGTTTTTGGTCGTTACATATGTTATAGTATTATCATAATTTTGTGTGTATTGTGGCCTTTAATGAACAAAAAAAAATTGTTGTATTTTTGGTAAAGGTGCTTATCAAGTCGTTAAATGCTCCGTGTTTTTTAATTCTGACTGATGTTCTGCTGCTTCCAAGTGCGTCGGGCGTCGAGTCCAACAGATGATGGCTGGGATTCCGCATCCCAGCGCTGATATGCTGGATTCGTTTTCTCCTCTACCGACCATTTTTCTCCTGACAGTTCATTTTGTTTATATGTATGTATATATATGTATCTATCTATGTATTGTTATTAATTCTTGTATTTTATAGTTATTTCCTAACTATCTATCCCGTATGTTGCACCTGCCATATTTTGTCTCCGCATCACCCTAAGGTTGACTGGTAGAAATTGCCTCAGGCATTAAGTCCGCCTTTGTACAGTATTTTTACTTGTGCATAAAGTTTTAATAAATAATAATAATAAATTGTATAAAATAATTCCGTGTAATGTAACGTTCTTACGAATGGTCGACGCTGCGTTCGACGTAATGCTCACGGCGAGTGAGCATTTGCCTGGAACATTTCTTTCTAACTTGCATTCATTGTTGAAATGTCGGATCTACAGGCACCGCTCGTGCCTTTGCTCGATAAAATGTTACACCAATACTCTTATTGCTTTTAAAATCAGATTGTAACAAAACATCGAGCGTCGTATTTGAAGTGCGGATCGATAAAATTTTAAAACAGCGAATGCTCGATGTTCTGTTACAAGTAAATGCTCTAGTTACCTATAAAACCGTGGAGTTTCTTGCCGGCTCTTCTCCATAACTGCTGACGTTTCATAAGTGCCCAATATGTGAAATAAAATATTTTCATTTTGATTTTTGAGTCGATTCGATTATCTAGTATATACTGAAAACAATATATCTTCTTAACTAGTTCTAATCATGTAGACCTAGCGACCCGCCCCTGCTTCGTAGAGTTTTTACGACTAAACAAAACATTGTGATTGCTTTAATTCATCATCTGCCTAGCCTTTTCCCAACTATGTTGGGGTCGGCTTCCAGTCTAACCAGATGCAGCTGAGTACCGGTATTTTACATGGAGCGACTGTCTATCTGACCTCCACAACCCAGTTACTGGATAATCCGATACTCCTTGTTAAGACTGGTTGTCAGACTTTCGGGCTACTGACGACCCGTAACGACTGTCAAAGATCCACAAATGACAGCCGGGACCAACGGCTTAACGTACTTTCCAAGGTACGGAGGGGTCTTGGTATGTGAAGATGGTCACCCATCCACGGACCAACCGCGGCAAGCTTAGCTTAACCTGATCGATCGACTCGTGCGGCTGTTATTACTTAGCCACATGCCTCTCAATTATGTAAGTTTAATATTAAGGCATTGTTTCTGCACATAAACCTTCCGGGATAAATTCCCAAAATGTTGGTGAGAACTGCATCAAAATCCGTTGTGTGGTTTAGAAGAACAACGTGGTCACATAGACATGCTCAGAAAGCGAGTTTCATTTATAATACACTCCAATAGGAATGGGACCGTATGCCTCACGAATTCATCGTTATTTTAATAAGGTTGATAAAAGCCGGTTGGAAGCTACAATTATAATATGGGACAGAGTGGCAATACGAGTTATTGAAACAAGTTTATTTTTGTTTTTTTTTACAAGAAAACTATTTTTTGTTTTAAGCCTGCCAAGTTGTTATGCCATTTCAATTTGTAAAACTTAAATTTATTCAATCCTAACCTTTTCACCTATTAAATGATATCAAAAGTTATTTTTATTAATTGTACTTTTTGAGATATCTTGTTTCAAATCGACGCGCAAAGGGTGGGCCGATTATTTTGCGTGCAAGTAACGTGTACGAGTAGATATAGGCGCGTAAATTATGGCTCTAAATACCCCTCATTCATAGGAACACTTTACCGTTTAGGGATGAACTGCTTCATGTAAAATGCTCGTGAAGTTTTGTGCGTCGTCTGCGGCTCATAGGTGACACGGCTCGCGCCCGGCACGGTCTACAATAAATCATTCCATATTCGTAGCTACAGCGTGGATCCTTCGTAGCAAGACTTATTTCCCTTGTAGCAGATCGAAGGCCCTCTGTAGCAGATAGTAGACACTTCGTAGCAGGTACTAGGCCCTTCGTAGTGGGTCGCAGGCTCTTCGTAGCAGGTCGTAAGTCCTTTTTAGCAGGACATAGACCTTTTGTAGCTCTTAGCGTAGCGTAGCAGCACGTAGACCCTTCGTAGCACTTCGTAGAATTTTCGTAGCAGGATGTAGACCCTTCGTAGCATTTCGTAGAACTTTCGTAACACTCCGTAGACCCTTTTTCGCAGAAAGTAGATACTTCGTAGCAGTTCGTAGGTCATCCGTAGCAGTACGTTAAACCTTCGTAGCAGGACGTAGGCCCTTCGTAGCAGGATGTAGCACCAGTGTTCACTTCAAGAGCGGTTGTTTAACATTAAAATTGGTAAGTTCAATGAAATATATGTGCCTCATTTTTCTCGATCAATACTTGTTCTTATCAAAGCTTTATTTGACCTCAATTCGGCCAATTCGTAGATCCTTCGTAGCAGCACCAGTTCATTTAAGGAATCGGTACTTCAAATGAAATTGTGTCTCTCATTATTCTCAATAGGATTTTTAACAAAAAATACATTTGATCTCAAGTTTACCCATTCGTAGCTACATCGTAGACCCTTCGTAGGCATGCATATAAGCATGTACATACGACTCCTTAGTCGCACATGAAATATCCAAAACGGACGTATTTTATGCTGATATTGGCATCTTCATAATTATTGTGAAATGTTTGTTTGGTAACAATCTTTGTAAATACAGATTACTTCTTGTGTTCGTAGCTAGAGCGTAAATCGAAGAGCGGCGTAGCACTTGTAGACTTCGAGGACGGTAATATTGTACACCAAATTTGGTACTTTTATAATGTAATTTACATATTTGAATCGAAGGACAGTTTCTTCTATATAGTATTACAAAATGATCCTCCATTACACCAATACATTAGAAGGAAGGTGTTTCTGGGGCGTAGAAATTCATGAAGTAAATATTTGTGAAAATCTGTCGAGTCGCATGTAGTTGTGTATTGTAGTGGCTTTGTCCAGTTGGCTTTAACAACCGACCTTTTGATTTTATTATATGATGGTAAGTATAATGAGATAAACACTATTTCATATTTAGAAGAATAGAAAAGAATTGAGACTCAGCTTTAAGAGCTGACGAACACAACATGATGTAAAATATACTACTCAACAAAGTCTGGGGAACAAGCTGACTATATCAACTTATTTAAGAAAACTCTGTAGAAGAAGTACTGGCCACAAAGTAAATGTTGTTTGAACCTGCATTAAATAATTGTTCGAAATTAAAAAAAAAAATGAAGTCCTAAAAACAAAAGCATTTTGGAATAAGGAGGAAAAAGCCCACTTGTTTGGAGCGTACCGTACGCTGCGATCAAGTGCGGCTTTGAATAGTAACAACTTTAGAGATTACTATCCATAATCGTTTTTTTTTTCTTGTGAATATTATTTTTGCTGCTTTCTTATAACTTTTGTAACTCTGGAGCGTTAATATCATGTCGTGATTTAATGCGGGAAGAGATACTGAATGCTGTGGGCATGCCGGAAGCAGGGCGCTGTCAATTTGAAACTGCGGACGCTGTCTAATTAAGTACTATAAATACCCTTGTTCCCTAGACTTTGTTGAGTAGTGTATATGTTTCTATCTAGGATAGAACTATAGAAATAATAATTTTTATTACTTTTATAAAATACGCCTTTTATTCATTACCCTCGGTAATATAAGAGCGCGGAGCCGTTATAATATAAGGGCTCGGAGTTCTTATAGTAATTTTATAGAAATTAGAATTTATATCTACTGCATTTATAGTAAGTACTCGTACTTACTATAAATGCAGTAGATATTATACCGTGGATTTTCATAAAATTACTATTGCTTTAGAATTCAATTTCTAGGTTATTATTTTGATCTCTTGCTCGTATGTTTTGCTACGGTTTTCAGTGTAATGTCGGTACATAATCATGTATATACACATCATGTATATAAACATTTTCACTTTGAATTTGGTTTATATATTAATAAACCAAATCGGAAGTTAAAATGTTCTGGTTTTAGATTCAAAACCCGAAAATACCGCAGCTACTGTGAAATATAGGCACTATGCCTATATTTCACAGTAGCTGCGGTATTTTCGGGTTTTGAATCTAAAACTTGGTGAATAAATGTTTCAAGGTATTCCTTGAATATTTGGACCTTCTGTATCACTTTGACGTTTTTAGTCAATCAATGAATGTCTAGATGACCCTTTTATGTCCTCTCCATGGTTTATTAGTACAAAAAGTTGGCAAATGATGACATGCACACGCATGCATTAAAGAGGAATATTTGGCTGACTATGGCTTAGCTTTATCTATGCACAGCTTGAATATTTATTAAGCAAACACACTAATGCCATTTTTCACTAACGCTAAAAGACACCTAAACGAATACCTAAATAAAAGGGCGCTGTTGCATTTTCAACTTTCGCCACTAAGCCGAGCGTGGAAAATCCAACATCGCAGGCATAATAAGCATAATTTATCAAAGGCGGATTTTGCCTTAGATAAACGCCCATTTTTGAACACCATACGCAACTCTACACAATAGTATTTTTATTTCCCAGCTTACAAAGCCGCAGTAAGAAGCAAGAAAGAGACGTTGAATTCTAGGTACCTCGTAACTACAAAAACGATAGCATCGGGCGCTAATATAAAACTCTATGTTCACCTTTGAAAAATTAAAACACTATTCTCGCACCATGCATCCATCCAAAGCATGCACAATTAAAAATAAAACACAGGTGTACATCAATAAAACACAGTACAAATTAATATTACTCGTACTATTGATACATTAGAATTCGATTTCCTGCCAATCTGAGACAGAATACCAGAGAGTATCAGATTCTTGCCCACGCAAGTAGAACCAATCCATTGCGTGTACCGATTGGTTCTCGTGTACGTGTGTGCGACAGTGATTACAATAATTTATTATGAATTGAGCTATTATTAGCTCAGCCCTGATCCTCGATCATGAGTGCTCCTTCTTTAAAATTAGACTACTTTTTCCAATAATAAATACTTGATGTAACTACTTATCACTCAACGCGATGTTATTGCTATTGTTTTGTTCCTGAGAAAATTGGAATTCATTGGAAATGGATATTTATAAAGATGCTTTTGCAGTATACGATTGCATCATTATTTCAAGATTTCATTGCATTTGTAAAAGCCAACAATCTCATCATTTAGAATGTCGCTGTGCATAGTAAGAACACTCAAACGTCTTCAAGGAGTGCACGCACACAAAGCATTATCGCGTGATATTTCATAAGTAATCGAGTACAAGAATCATAATTTCATGTAGGCACCAACTGGCATTTCTTTCTTCACAAAACTACGGATAGTTATAGCCCAGTTTTCACGAACGATGTGCGTGCCGCATAGCCCTAAGCGTGTAGACCATGAAACTTGCAGAAAAAGGCATTGTGGTCTAAACCAGAAAGTGATCTCTAAGTGCTCATACACACGAGCGACACGCGTCCAGGGTCGTCTTTAACCTATTGGAGGCCCTGGGCACATATGGATCACGGGGGCCCTGTGTATATAAGAGTAAATAAGCAAATTCTAAAATAATAAAAATAATAAAAAATAAAATAAATCCCTGGACATTTCACACAGCACCATCTGTCCCAAGCTAAGCAACCTAATGCTTGTGTTATGGTAACAAGATGGCTGATAAACTACTTATATACAATTTTTTTTTTTGTAAATACATACATATTATAGATAGAAAAACACCCAGACTCGGAACAAATACATGTAGGTCATACAAATATTTGTTCCGTGCGGGAATCGAACCCGCGACACGCAGCGCAGCAGTCAATCGCTTAACCACTGCGCCAACCGTGCCGTCTAAAATGATTCAACAATTATTTTTATTTCTTTACAATCACAATAACTTAATAGATAATAATTGTATAATTTGGAACTCTTAGCATTCACAGGTTAATGCTTAAAATTCGCACTGCAAAGCAATTATTTTGTCATTGAATCGGGTATTAACAATGTTTAGATTGGAACGGCGGCTGCAAATAATTATTTTTATTAGAGCAGGCTGGGCCCCCCGTCGATCGCGGGGTCTTAGGCACTTGCCCAGAGTGCCCAATAGGAAAGAGGGGCCTGCGCGCTTCAACGGCCGACAACTACAGTTGTCGACAATGTGCCGCACTGTATATGAGCACTAAGTAATGGCGTTATGTAATTGCCTCCTACTGGTGCCGATTCTGTTATTCACAAACTAAACTAAATTTAAGTTCAGTGCATATTTTTCTTTCCATTTAACCGTCAAGCAGTCGCGCGGCGTCGAATCGACCGCGATTCGATCGATTTTCGATACATTTATGATGCCAAATTGCTTACAAATCCAAAGAAAATTAGAATATTATTTTGATTTTATAATTTTGTTTATGTCCTAATATAATGATAATGTGATAAATACAAAAAATATTAAATAATTCGTGTTTTAAATCTCTGAAATATCCTATAGGTCTTTTAGGTTACGCGCGACCGCTGGCGTTACAAATGACGGCGCGCCCGCTTGAAGGTTAATTACGAAAAGGACAGAAGATAAATATTAGTTTAGTCCTGTCAAATTGAGATACTCCATAGACGAGTTTAGACGTGATTAAAAAATTGGGTACTAAATATTAGTTTAGTCCTATCATTTAACGTCAGGCGCTGACTAATTTGACAGGACTAAACTAATATTTGTCTTCTGTCTTTTTCTTAATGAAATAGAAAGAAAAAGATGCACTGAACTTAAATTTAGTTTAGTTTGTGAACAAGGCAATCGGCGTCTAAGTCTTATTTAGGCCCACTTGCACCAAGAAATCACTAAATACGTTTAGCGTTAAGCGAATTTAAAACATCGTTCTGTCTCTGTCATCTTCAAACGATTGAGGTGTTACAAGCGGGCCACAAAATGCATATATGGCAGCGTTACACAGCACCGAACTAATATCATGAAACAAATTCGCTCGAAGTGCGTGCACTTCCATCTGAAGCTGACCCTTATATTCAGCAGCATAAAGTCGAGAATACCTTCACACTTGAGCTCCTGCTTGAAGAAGCCGTAGAGCATGGCCCCGCAGTGGTCGCAGAAGGTGGGGGACATGAACTGGTGCGGCCGGAACCGGTGCGGGACGTCCACCTTGAACCTCTCGCGAAGGTACTGGAAAGAATTTTATTTTCAACTATTATTATTAATTATTTTATTTATTTATTAAAAACAATGTTGTTATACATAAATTATTTACAGGCACACTATTAAACGTATGGGGGTGGTCTAAGCATGCCATGGCCTGAGATTTTAATCAACAAAACGCGCTACTTTTGACTTGTACACAGGGCAACACATCGATACATTTTCAGTTTTAGCTGACCCCACATTGTATAGGCTTTTCGTACAATGAGCTGTCAGCTTATACTGTTTATGTATAGCTTGATGTATAGCCGAAGTGCGTACAAATATTTATAGATGAAAATTTATAAAATATCTTTGGATATTAGAGATTGTTCTAGCATTACAATCCCGCGATGAAATCCGAGTAAATATTTTTCAATTTAGTCTAGCAACCAAACTCTAGCGCAGGATTAGAATAGAATAGCCTCTGGGCTCTAGTGGATAACAGCTTGACTTTCTGCTCTATGGAATGCGTTTTTCCATGTAACTTTTTATCTGTTTGATGTCATTAAGACACCATTTTGCCTCCATCCGTAGCCGTGCCTTCGCCGCCGTCCCCGACCAATGACAGACGCTCATATTCTTTGATTTTCTAATTAAGTACTCGCACATAGTTGATTTGATCACGTTGAATTTGTTCACTTTTATGACAGTTTGTGTTTAGGAGTTAATGCACCTTCCAGGATTACAATCACAAGCATATCTTCTGTTCACCATCATCTTGCTGTCCCTGTGCCATGTTACTTGGGGTCAGCGCAACACGTTTTTTCCTTCTAATCCCCTGTCAACCGTCACTCTATCATATGGATGGCACTCACAAAGTTTATCCATCTTTTCTTTGATCTTTCTCTCCCTCTCCATCCATCAACATTTTTAAACATCACTCTTCTAGTTACATGCGTTTCTTAAAAAAGTTTCTCACCACGGTGGCTTCCGAATATGCTGAGGACCCGGTACATTTTCCGAGCAGCTTGTTGTGGCATCTCTTGTGGACAGCTGTCTGGCACACGGCGCACCGGTAGCCTTGCTTGCCGAAGCCCCACAGGAACTCCTTGCAGAAGGCGCAGAACGTCGGCTGCCGGAAGAACTTCGCCACGAAACGGTGTCCGTTTACCTCGTGGACCCTGGAAATAAGGAAAATTCATGCTTTTAGGAGGTTATGCCCAATTTATTCGATTTTTTTTAAGGGTGCTCTTCAGTAGTCGTGCATCATGTTATTATTTTTTGCAAGCACATTTGTAACGACTGTATGATTATGGGTCCACCGATGCAACATCACGTTAAAATTATTCAAAAAGGTAGGTAAAGTAAAGGTGGGTAAGGTAAAGTAATTATTTTTATTTTATTTATTTATTCCTTTATTTCAGGCAACTAAGACCCATAGAAAAAAACAGTACATACTACTAAAAACATAATACATACAAAATGATGATGATGATGCATACTTTTGATGCCCTTTGATCATTTGCCCTCCTTTTTATATACTTGTACATATTATTATTTTTATTTTAAGTCTGTTAGCTTTTTAATTAATTTAGCTTATGTTATGTAAATATTATCTTGATTAAGTAAATAACTTTAATTCATGTTCAAATAAATATACAAAAACAAAGCATTCATACATACAAAATGATCACAAATACAATACTATAATAATATAACTTAAAAATACTATAAATAAATACAACATAACAAACCGCCGCCGCGCCGCCACCGCGCCGTCGTGATCGTCCTACAGATACTTGACAGCTTTGCAAAAATTACGTCTACACGGAGAGAAAATTCTTAGAAATACTTATACTGTAATGTAATAAAATTTCACCTGTAGAAATAAAAAACAAAGAAAACCAATTTGATTAATAAAAACTTATAGAAAAATTTACCGATAAAATTACGATCTTTATTTTTTTCATGCGGCAATGTTTATACCAAATATGATTCTGCTATGAAATGAATTGAATGTGATTCAGCTAAAATGTGTCACCATTTTACGAAAATTAGAGGAATTGCTAATGATCTGCTGGGAATTCAGGAAATGAATCACTTTTAGAGGAATTGCTTAAAGTGACCTTTTTAGGCCCGCTGCAGTGTACCGTGTAGAACATGCTAGATGGACAATATTATTTTATGTTATATAAAGATACTTTTATATATAGGCAGTCATATTGAGGCATCATTAATAGTTTTTGGTATGATTTTGTAATAAAAAACAAAAAAATATAATAAAAACAGAAAAAAATATTTAAAAATAATATACAAACAACAAAATTATTTTACGAGTGCTATGCACACCAGATAAATATTGTATCATGTGGTACTGTACTAAATAAATAAATACCTACCTAAATAAACAAATTAAAAATACTAACTTAACCTAATCATCATAATCATCATCAATATCTTCAGATGAATCGTCATCATTTTGTGGCGTTGTGCGACGATATGATAACGTTTCCGGTCTTGATGCAACTATGCTCGGGCTTACAATTAACTGTAATACCTCTGTACATATTTTTTCTGGCTTTTTTTGGGGAATCTCACGAAGGCTATTTATCAAAGGGTCAGATGTTATAATTAACATGGAGAGCAAGTCTCTATTCGTGGCAATACGTGAGCATTTGCGGGTGTTGTACTCCCTAAATCTGCGGCAATCTTCAATTCTTGCGGCAAATCCACTGTTTTATTTAATAAGGCTTGCAAATTTATTTCAGCACGAGTTTCTGTTATAGCAATGTGCTCCTCTGCAGGGTAACAGGCTTTTTTGGACTTTACTACACTAAAATATGACGGAAACACATTATGTCCTGCCATTATGGACCACTTCCTAGTTTGTTTCTAAGAATGTTGACTTAGAATGTATATAGTATGCTAAGGCTTCGTCACTACTTAATTGCCTAGGATTAACGGAACTGGAATTTTTTGACTTAATAATATTCTCTGGGCTCTCAGTAATGCCTCTAATCACATTGGCAATTTTTCTTTGCCCTGCTGAACGCACAGCAATTTCGGCAGCAGTCACTAATTCACTGGCACTTCGAGATTCTACGAGATCCACGACTCGACGTTTCTTCGTCTTAAACGACGATTCCTTGAAATTTTTGCGAGGTCTTCCTGCAGAAGTCACAGCCTCACTCGATGTCGAAGGTTGTGGCGCTAAAGAACTCGCAGTAAACTGTATGTCTCCTTCATTCAGCCAAGTCTTATTTTTAATTAAAAAACGCTCCTTCGATTTTCCTGAAGCCAACCATTTGGCACCGATCTTACTAGAAAAGTTGGATATCTTCAACTTTATTTCTTTTTGGCTGCTTTCAGTAATGTCACCAAAGTGAAATTTTGAAGAAAGATAGTCATAAATACGCGATTTTTTTTCATTCTTCGTGTATTTCAACCGCTCTTCGAAAAATGCTACCCTTGAAATAGAGTAAACGTGTTCTGAAAAAAAAGACAAAAAATATGTTGTACTGAAGTGTGCTGAATAATATGTGTATTTTGACAAACTATAAAGTTATTTCTACGATATATCTAAAAACTAGCCCGGATAGAGGTGAATGTCTGTATATTGTGAACGTTCAAAGTTTTCTTTATGAAAAAATTTACCCTAAAATTTATACATTATGTTAAAAAAATGCTAAAAATTAATTTTAATAGATTCTGATAAAAATAATATATTAAATAATAGTACTTACCCTCAGTATTAATATACATCACAAAAACTTTCACAATATTACTATAAACCACTATGAGATGTGCACAAAACTGTCGCTAAATTGCAACTGATTGACCGGAACGGTTGCATCAAACTTATTACCTGACTTCTGAACTCTATGACTCATCAGTTAAGAATTTGACAAACAACTTTTTCTCGGAATTTGGAGTTTAGGGGTGTTGTTTGTGTTTTGCAATTAAGATTTCCTGGAAATAATAACATGAATTTTGTCCACCTAGCATGTTCTAGACGAAATACCGTGCGCTGTGCTCGTCACTGTAAAGTGAGTGCAAGTGACATCTACAGATTTTTTTCTGAGTGAGATTGGGAAAAATTCACTATTTGTCCAATAAATTTTAATGTACATCATAAGAATTTTTACTGTGCTAGCATGGTAATTTTTCCATTACCACTCAAATGCACTCAGATTATGAGACAGCACAGTAATTTTTCTAAGATTTTTCTCTCCATGTAGAAGTCAGGAATTCCTAGTGTTTTTAGCCAACTATGAGAATGGCATCTTCTGGGCACGCTCTAACACTCATAGATACCTGTGTTACAGTATCATAAACTTATCTTATTTCTCAATGAAACTCGATGTACGATTATATAGCAGGTACGTAGCCCGGGTAGGTACAGACACAGCCAAAATATGTTCGTCGCCCTACGCACCTATCCCAACGCCGGCGAGCAACGAGAACGAGTAGACCTGACAACTAAAAACGAGCTGGGTAGCAACCAGCAGCGAGTGCGTGACGGCGACGAGCGATTACTCGCTGGTATGCGTAATGTTTCTGCCAAGCGTGCATCTCTCAGCGGGTGTTCTGCCCGCCAAGCGAGCGGTCGCTGAACGAGAAGATACTCTTTGATAGCTCTTGTCGCTGCGAGAAACGAGTACTCGCTGGCGATGTGAACCGTCAGCAATTAATTTATTAATATATGTATGTATCTCTTTTACTTCCACGGGCCATACGTTTTGTACGTTTTTTGAGCGAGAAATTCGTTGATAGCTAGTCGCTTCCTCGTCGGCGGTGGGACAGGTGCCTACGAGTAAGGGCTATTTTCGTCGGCCCATTGGACGATATAATCTGCTTTACCGACTCTTTCATTATACATATAAGTATTGCGATGATCTTCTTTATCTGTCAGACCGAATCGCAGAAGAGTATTCTCATATATTTTAGGCCGAATTAAAAATGTGAAACAGAAAATTAATATTTCATAAAATGGCCAGATCATTAAAAAGCTTTTAGGTTGATGCCAACTCGACATTGGCCAAAGGTATTTTGATATTTGTTATTAAGTAATTATAGTTTTATACAACGTGGATCGTTAAATGCGCAAAACCTGAAAATAGTTGTGTCACTGACTCTGGCAGGGCCACCATCAGGGATTTTAATTTTGAAAACGCAAAAAATTAGTCGCTAATTAGTCGAAATTAGTCGCCAAATATCACAATTAGTCGGTCACTGGTTCAAAAGATATAAGGGTTTATAGGTGGCCCTGCCAGAGTCAGTGACACAAAATAGTTTGATCAGAATAACGAGCAGAATTAATTGAACCACTTTTTAACTAGGTCACATTTTTCAAAAAATCTTCATTAAAAACGTTGCCGTGTCTATTTATTAATAGGTCAAGCAAGCCAATGTTAGCGCGGCGCAGCGGCTCGGTGACGACTCCTCCCTCGATAAAGCGTCGTCGCAGACGCAAGAAACGATCAGAATGGCCAGTAAAACTAAAACAGCACATAAAACCTTTACAATTTTTTTAATGACTTATTTTCTCTCTGAAATAGGTCAAATGAATTTGGGTGTCTGAGGTTTCGCGCATTTAACGTTACACGTTGTATATGTAGGTAATCGTGTGCTCTGTGCCGTAGCTGACTTGATAAGGCATCGTACTATACGAATGAATTTCGTGCTAATATGCGCCGCACCGCCGCCGCACCGAAACCGCGTATGCACCGCATTGAGGCGATATTCATTCGTATACACAAAATTGCTGTCCGGTGCGGTGCGGCTCCGGCGTCATTACAGGAAGGATAAAGGTTAGAATTAGAAAACTGACGAAGATATGAAAGACTTGACTGTACATACTATACTTACTTATGGTGTTTGATGGCACCGCGTCTCTGGGTGATGCGCTTACCGCGGGATCGGCGAATGGCACCCTCGCCACCCTCCCCGCACACCCCGCCCGGCAACCACTGGAATGTTACAAATGTTATTTTAATTATTACACTCATATTTATTAAACAATTAAATAGAATAAAATATTGTTGCTGTAACAAATAAAGAAGGTCAAAATTATAAATGATAAGAAAATAAATTAACAAGCATACATTCGTTAACCAAATAAATAGAATAGAATATTGTTGCTGTAGGTGGTTAACAAATAAAGTTGGTCAAAATTATAAATAATATTTTATATTCTAACACGGATAGGATAAACAGCAAACTAAACTATGTACAAGATTTATTCTAAGAAATACAGGGAAAGATCTTCTTCTATTTAATAAAAATCTTAAATACATTCATTTATTCAGTGACAGACAACGTACAGCCTAACCCGCTGGGTCTAGAAGAATGAAATCTCCTAATGGGGTTAAATAGGGGAAGAAAGTTTGTATGGAATCTTGGCACTTTTGCCGATGGGAAATCTCAACTTGTAGAAATATAATGGTAGAAATAGGTACTTGGTACGTGTAATTTACATGGTGTACATAATAAAGAGTATTCTATTCTGTTCTTATATAAAGACGAAGTAAAAAAGAAAGTAGTTAATAAAAGCCTAAGGAGTCTATTCTAGGGAGTCTTCAAAATATTAGTTAGTGTCAATTGAAGAAGTTATATAATTTGAATTGGTTTTTAGATTTCAGACCAATGTTCAACATTACTACTCATTCCCATGGTTCCTTCGACTCTAACGGCTCTAGGTAATGCTATTACTATTCAAATCTAATCTATCTAACTGGTGTATACTGTCCTACTGCAGGGCAAATGCGTCCCTCTCCCTTTTCCACACAATTCCGTCTTTTGCTAGAACAAAGGCCAGTCCTTTCGGTAGCAGGATTATATTACTATAATTTAATTTAGTGTTCTGTATCTTGTAATGTTAATTACTTTGCATACCTTGTATTGTATTCAATCAAGTAAGTTTTTAATTATTTTCGAACTGAACAGACAGCTGTGCTGCTGGGGAGTTTGTTGCGCCACTTCTTCTTCCCAGCGAAAGCACTAGGAAGTGGTGAAGGACGGGCGTTTTGAGGGACTGTCTTTTGTAATTTTGACGTTCGAAAAGTGCTGATTCACAGCCTAGTTTGGATAAATGACTTTTGATTTTAATTAGTCATCGAAATTAAAAAGAGCGAATGCTACGGTCACACTGCACGATCTTGGAACCCCGAGCTCCTGATGTACAGACGCCAGCACATCAGGCTACAATCTGTCAGATTTCTTGAATACATTTTCAACTTTAGCGCTAAAGCATAAGGTTCAAAGTTGATTGGGAAAATCTGACAGTTTCGGGTAGCTTGATGTGCTTGCGTCTGTACCAAGATCGTCCAATGACCGTAGACCAACTGCAGACATACTTTTTCCGATAGATCGACTTTGGTCTGGTATTTAAAACAAACCGTCATGTCATATTCGATTCATATGATTCAGCAGTTGAACGAAAAAAATGCTTCTTGAGCTTTTCTACTCTTCTCTACTGTTTCTTTTACTACTTTCTACTTATTTGCCTTTGGAGTAGGTAAATATTTTTTTTATAATTTTGAATAATGAAGTTTTAAGATTGAGCTACAATTTCATTCATAGAGTGAACAGGCATCTTTAGGGCACGTTCGTTCCATCACAGACTTCATTCATCGCTGTCCATCAGGCGTGATCGAGGTCAAGAGCAGACCGATTCAACAATAAAATAAAACCCCGATATAATCAGCTAGTATAAAATTACCTGCGGTAAGGTGTGGAATATTATCCGATTACAATGTTGTTAATATCGGTTCTAACTTATTGTACTCACAAGTAATTGTGCCACACTTTGTATCGATACGCATGCACCGGGAATCAAGATGCAGATATAGCGTTGTTTACACCGCATCAGTATGTAAACACAGTCGGCTGTGCACCGCGCTACGAATCGGTGTAGCGTAGTGCATTGGCTTAGCGCTTCCGCGTGTTTAGCTTTTGCAAACTGCGCATTTTTTACCTCATAGGTATGGCACAAGCTATTAAATCAATTAAACTCACATAGGAATTTGGTATGCCATTTCCCAACAAAATATCCACGATATGATTATTCCGACAATCCAAAATGATACATAAAGGAAAAGCAGATTGTTTTTTACTAAATTGCTTCTCCATATTGTAGGTAACTTCCTTTGTTAACTATTTAGAAGACGTACATATTAAAAAAAAAGTAGGTAAGTACCTAAAGGTTATTTACAAAAAACAAAACTGAAAAATCATGTGGTATACCTATGTTTAATGGCGCTATTAAATAAACGCATAGAATACCGTATTTTGAAATTGTACACAGTTGTAGACTCCTTCCAACCTAGCGACGATTCTCATTTTTTCTAAACGGTGACATTACAACAGATTGTAAACATTAGTAGTAGCGATTATCTGTTTGTTGTTTAGGCGCTTGAGCATTATGTCACTCAGCGCTAATTACAGTGACTTGATCGACTGCCAACAATCTGCTCCCACATTGGACACAAAACAGCGACGCCCATACGTGATGCAGCTCATGCAGCCTCAACACTTATTATGGAAAATGAACACATCACTATGCATACAACGCTTATTTATATAACTTCTACGGTCGCAAAATCACGCGAGATCTTTGTTGCCACAGAAACAGCTATAAATCAGTTTATTTTCAGCGTTACAAAAGATTTTAAATCTGCAAATACTGAAATCCAAAATAACTTCTCTACGTTTTCTTTGGAGCCTCTAATCATTTATCTAAATCTGCTCATAGCGTATCAAAATTAAAGAAGTTACCTAATGTAGCCGCAAAAATAAACAACTTTAGCGCTGGAAAATGGAATTTGCATTGAATAAATTTAGTTCTAACGACTTTTAAACCCACGCCCAAGATACAGTACGTACAAACTACTGAATATCGCAACAAATGCTAGAATAGGTACGGATCCAATCGATCGTATTGATATGATATTAATTGACATGTGTTAATGTATAAGTAATGTGCCCGCGCACCGCTCCGCACGTCGCGCCGCTCGCTACAAAGCCCGCGGTTATTCACATTACGAGTTTCTTATTCAGCGATATCAACGTAAAGCTCTTTGAAAGCCAAGAATTTGTATGCCGTGCGAAACGAGAAATTGGACATACCCGAAACCAAGATGACATCGCACGCAACTGATGTCGGTGTGTGGACACATCGCCAACTCAGACGTCACAGCCACTGGCCGGGATGCACAAAAATGTCATCGCCAATAAACATCGGATTCTGTGATACAAATGTAGTGCCCTTACAGCTGAAGGGACACAACTAGATGCACCGGTATTTGTATAGAAAGCGTCGCCGCTCAATGCCTGCGAATTTCCTGGCATGGATCCGGGTGGCTATAGTTGAAATACACGGCTAGTGTCAAATGGCCAAAATTGAGAATTCGTTTGTCATGTGTTGAGATGCAGCGCGATCACGTGACGGATTGCACTACGCGATACGTTCGATTTGCAGTCGTATGCATAGGCGGTAACACAGTGTGGCATTGGACGGTTGCTCGAGACAGATGTTATTTCCAATTGATTTTCCATTCAAACGTTACTACATCAAAGGAAATTAGATTGGCAGATTATAAACTCATCGCTCTGATTCAGCTTTAATTAACGCTCGTAGAAAACAAGTGGTATCTGAGTCGCAAACCGTTTAATACTGTATATTTTTCACTCAATAACTGTAATTCTTAGTGGAAAACACAACAGCTGCATGAAGAACCACGTCAAATTCTTATATAAGGTCAACTTTTATTAAGTACAAATATTTTAAGGATAGATTCAATAACTTAAGATAGACATTTCTTGAAAAAATAATACATTTCTATACGCTAGTTTCCAAGAAAAACACCAAAAACCATTTTGTTAAAAAAGTAAAATTCAACATCCTGTGTATTAATGGCTAACGTACTCTAAGCAGATAACAATGGTTTCTTGTGTGTTGATAACAATGGCACACGTGCGGCGGCGGCATGTCCCCGTCTTCGCCCCGCTGCCACCGCCTGGCGCGGCCAATATTGAGCACGGGAGATTCTTTCAGTTCGCTAAAATCAAGTTACTGAATTGTGCGTGTTGTCTGTGCGAAAATTTTCGAAATGCCGTATCGGTATTCATCCCGAGAATACATGAATATGGCTATGTGCTCTCACGACGCAGGTGAAATAATGTTGCGGACACAAGAACTGTACGCCCAGAGATTTGGACGAGTGGTCAATATTCGTACCATTCTTCGAGCCGTGCAGCGCTTCAGAGAGAGTGAGAACTTCCAGCCTCGTCTTATTGACTCGGGGAGGCCACGACACCCAGTGCAGCTTGAAGAGGAGTGGCAGCTCCTGCTCAGTGAAGGGTACCATACCTTCCATTTCACTCGGCTCAGAGCTGCTGCTGGATGTGCTTGTGTGGTGCCGCAGGTACATGCTTCTCACCTACTTGGACGAGGCGTTCCAAGGGCGATGGATTGGGCGTGGTAGCGTTATCCGCTGGCCGCCACTTTCACCTGACTTGACGCCAATGGACTTCCACGTGTGGGGTAGGGCCAAAGACCTAGTGTATGGGAACGACGGTCATACAATCCGTACAGTGGAAGAATTACGTGCGCGAATTGTGAGTGCATTTGTCGTGTTGTCCAGTGAACATCAAGTGCTTACTGAAGTGCGGAGTCATTGTCTCAATCGCGCTGGACAGTGTGTGCGACAACAAGGGCGTCACGTCCAGCAATTGATGTGATATGTGTAAATAACTAGTAAATTGTGTAAATAAGTGTAAATCTGTTAATGAATTTTGATTATTTTTAACACGCCAAGTTAATGCAAAACGTAAGGTAAGTTGTTAACAGTTTTACATTAATTCAATACTTACTAAAACAAAATAACAAATTGTAAGTATTAACTTGTCAGTCCAAAGCCTGAAAAAGTGTGATGGAAAATTAAAATACGATAGATTAGCGCAAATTTTTAAGTTAATATCGTTTCTTATAGTCTACATTAATTAGGTATCATAGCTTCGAGTAGCATAGCTAGGGATGGAGATTCGACCACAAGTCCGAGCGATGACGTAATACCGGGTTTAATGACCGTGGGTTTTTTGGGGGTGCAGACCCAGAACAATTGAGTCGGTATACAGTATGCTTTTAAAAATATTATAATTTATGTGTTAGAAAAACTGAAAAAAAAAACTAGCCTGATTATTTGAAAAAAAATGCTAGGACCGTATTTCTATCGTATAGATAGACGTTCTGTTTAAATTTTTGTACTTGATAAAAGTTGACCTTATATAATATGGCTATGTCATCGCACAAGAACTGTTCGACATGGCATTATTGTGTCCCACGTTTCAGGATACTTAGATACATTCCTGAAATATCAAGACGTATCAGTTCAACTTTTGCACCGCAGTCCACAATGCAGAAGAGTGTTAAAAACACTCTCTTTTGACTTCTGAAAGCGTACAAGGCTTTGACGACCTAAAGAAGGTAGGTATAACTTGTCCACAATATTCCCTATCCTACACAATTTCTGAATTCGGAATTCCGCTAAAACGAAATCCAAAGGGCGCTATTGCCATTAACCGAACATAAATTGACACTACTGAGATACCCATAAAAAATCTATACCACTTTGCCCGACAAAGTGATGAAATGAAATCAATCAGCCTAGCCATATCCCAACTATATTATCAACTTCCAGTCTAACCGGATGTAGCTGAATACCAGTATTTTACATGAACCGACTGCCAATCTGACCTCCATAACTCACTTACTGGGTAACACGATACCCTTTGGTAAGACTGGTTGTAAGACTTTTCTTTTCTGACTACCCGTAACGTTTGCCAAAGATCTACGAATGACAGCCGAAACCAATGGCTTAACGTGCTTTCAAGCCCAATGCTCAGATTTTTTTTTTACTAGTAATAACAATAGACGAAATCCATTAGTGGCCCCAAGATAGAGCCTTGCGGCAACCTTGATCAAATGCACTGGTGAAACCGTAAACAGCATAGTATGGAGAGAGTTTTGCAGTCTCTCAAAACAGGCATTACTTGCTTAAAGGGAGGCTCCAATCACTAATTCAGTTCTTGTAAAATGTTGAAGAAATATTTTTTTTTTATGGGTAAAACAGTGGTATTTAATTAACTAGAAGTTCAGTACAAACAGACAGCAAAAGGACAAATTTACAAAGTTGTTAAAAAGTGCCAATAATTATGAGGCACTTTCAAAACCAGTACGAAGACCTGACGACAGCGAAGGAAGTCGAAAGTCGTGTTTTATTGGGATATGAATATAAATTCTAGGTACAACAGAAAATAATAACTACAATAGTCCTATGATTGTACTATACTTAAAGAATTGTAGGTGTGTGTATACCTACCGGTTTATAAATTTAATGCAAAGTATAAATTTAATACATAGTAGACAAAATAGTAGATAGTGCAAAAACGTGACAAAGTTATGTAATTATCAATCTTTTTTGAATGGAAGAATTAATCAATACTTACATGTAATAAGATAGATACTTGTTTTTACGAAATGCAAAGTCATCATGACAGTGACTTAGACGATAATGATAATAAATAATACAAAGGAGCGCGTGATGATTTTTTGCCGTATGATGACCACCTAGGCTGACAAATGAACCTTCAAGAGGCATTGTGCACCTGCATTGTGAACCTGCAAGAGGTATTGTTCTCAAAATGAGTGCACGACTTTTATGGTGTATTTTTTTGACACACATTTATTTATACAACATTATTTTTAGTATATGGCAAACCCGAAACACGTGTCTAGTATTTTTATGTAAAGAATCTATGTACAAAATTTCAAAACTGTATCATGAAAAATTACGAAGTTATTATAAGCTTGTTATGTTACCTGATTGTCCGTACAAAAAGTTGACACCGGCCGACCGGCTGTGACCTGTGTTGTGCGCATATGATTGCTGAAATGTACTTAGTGTACCTCGGTGTCCAACTTGTTACCATTTTTAAATATTTTTGGGACAAAATAAAGGGTGTCTCAGTAAGAGTGCACTTTTTCATTTTAAAACAAAAACCAGTATTTTATGACAGAGTTGTGATATTTTTAATGTATTGTAAAGAAGACATGTTCCGATTAAGTATGGAATAAAATATCCGGCAAATGACCCCCACGGTTCCGATGACAGGCCATTACTCTTTTCATGAAATTTTCCATGACTTGCACAGAGATGTGGCTGTATCTCACCGATGACGCGTTGGATTTCCGATTTGAGCTCAGGAATTGTTTCGGGTTTATTCGCATATACCCGAGATTTCACAAAACCCCAAAGGAAAAAGTCGCACAGCGTTAAATCGCACGATCTAATTCTCGACTAAAAATTTGGCGAAGTTTGCGAGCGGTTTCAGCGTAACTTTCCCCATTTTTGTAATGAGTTTTCACAATTATAACGCGTTGATCTTTCGAAAAGCTCTCCATTTTTAATAATCGGAATAAACAGAGGTCACAGCTGTCAAATTTCAGAGTTGCAACTTGCATGAAAAAAAAAATATTCCAATTTTAAAAAGTGCACTCTTACTGAGACACCCTTTATAACATGGTGTAAAAAACTATTGGAATCGATTCAGTTACTTATTCTGAACAAACTATATTCAGGTTTGCAGTATACTAAAAATGATGTTGTATATCACTTTATTTTTCTAAATTCTACATTTTCTGCTTCAAGGGAAATGGTGAATCGCTCTGTTACCTACAGGATTTAAACAAATAAGTAAAAAAAACTTGTAATGTAGTTAGCATCATTAGGTACCCACTGCAACTTCTGCTGTCTGCTGAATTTGTTGCTGCGTTTTTTCCACTATTTTGATGCAACTCACCCGAAAGTCTATCAATATCGTTGCGATCTATTGTATAAACGCGCTTCTCCATTACTCAGACAATTTATAGATGCGTATGCTCGTAGTACTGGAGAAACGCCCTCACAATATTATACGAGTTTGACCGCACCGTTGCCGCTGCAACAAATCATAGCAATTCTCATTAACAATAAGGCCAAGGAGAATAAACACAAGGTTCTTGGATCCAGGTATAATTTTATATCAAAGCATCATGTTTCTTTCAAAGTTTTGACAGCAGTACCTAACGGATAAAAGCTAGCACTTAAATATTTGTACCTAAATAAACGTACATTTTTCAGTTGAAGAAAACTTGAACGTGGCTTGGAGAGAATCGAGCGAGTAGCATCAAGGCTGAGTGCTTGCGCAGTAAATGCACGAGTAAAAATAGACGGAACCCAACGGTTCACTCGATGGTGCTGCTCCACCATTGTATGTGAGCTGTGCGTCAGCGCCCATTCAGGTATCACTCACTCACTATCATAACAGAATAACGACATCTTAACTCTTAAGTACGTGCAAAACCGCCCAATGACGTAGAGCGTCGTGATTAGTCTCGTCCCATTAACTTTTGCTGGTAAACACCTGGTAAAGTACGTTTTAACGTGGCGAGAAAGTATGTATCAAGGCTGATGCGGTGGTTCGGCGAAAGTCCGATTTCATGAAAATACTTAAGAACAGAGATATTACTTCAGCCGGTCGATCCTGTAAAAATCACACCGTGAAAACTTGCGTGGAGTGAGCTGTCAGTGTCATCTCACTGATGCTAGGGATTGATAAATGATAAATGATAAATGATTTATTTTCTGTAAGTAGGTTTGTACAAACACTTTTACATGTCAATCATATTTTTTAAACTAGATGAGGTCGGCGTTTCCTATCTGACTACTCTGAGAAGAAAGGCCGAAACAAACTCAGAGGTCACAGTCTCTTTTAAAGTCCAGACATAATCTTGGTCAGATCATGTGAAGACCATGCAGATTGGTGTCTGAAATGGTCTTTTGAGTAAAGAACCACACAGATTGAGCGGACCTGTCCAGTCAGTGCACGCATTTGTCAAAAATTGTGTAGCTCAACTCGAACTTGAGGAGCCTTACGATTCGACGAACAATACCAATGAAAGGACATTTGGGTAGGCCGCATAAATTACTCAAACTGCCAGACCATGATTAAAACTAACTAAGAAGGAAAAAAGAAAAAAGAAATGACCCACATAGTCTTCACACTCACAATAATAATAATAAAAAATAAGATACTATACAAAGTAAATATCCATGTCATTGTTTATATAAAATTCATCAATGTCAATGTGTATATAAAAATCCGGACATCATCTTTGATCTTTGAGGACCATGTAGATTGGTGTCTGAAGTGGTATTTTGAGGGAAGAACCACACAGATTGAGTGGACCTGTGCAGTCAGTGCACGCATTCGTCAGTAACCGTGCAGCTCAACTCAGAACTTAAGGAGCTCAACGATTCGACAAGCAATACCAAGGACAGAACATTTGTGTAGACCGCATAAACCACTCAAACTGCCAGACCATGATTAAAACGGAAACAATGACCCACATAGTCCTCACATTCACAATAATTAAAATAATATAAGACTTTAAACAGTAAATGTTCATGTCATGTCATAAATAGATATTTAGAAAGAAAAAAAATAACAAAAGTGTAAATCAGCAAAATAAAAAATAAACAACATTCACTGTCTAGACCTATTGGAGCAGCTCAATCCCAAGCTTTTTTGTCCTCAATATAGTCTTTTACAGTATAATAGGCTTTCTGGCATAGTTTTAGCTTTATAAAAGATTTGAATTTATTAATGCTTAGTTCTTGAATGTGGCTAGGAAGTTTATTATAAAAACGTATACATTGGCATCTAAACGAGCCACCTATTTTCTTGAGCCTTGTTGTAGGAACAACAAATTTATGTTTGTTCCTAGTATTTATATTATGGATATCACTGTATTTCTTAAACAGATTAATATTTTTATGTGCATACAAAAGATTATCATAAATGTACTGAGAAGGCACAGTCATTATATTAATCTCTTTAAATTTGTCTCTGAGGGAGTGTCTGGGACTTAATTTATAAATGGAACGAATTGCCCTTTTTTGTAAAATAAAAATTATCTGAATTTCGGCGGCATTTCCCCACAACAGAATACCGTATGACATCACACTATGAAAATAACTAAAGTAAACTAAACGGGCTGTCTCTAAATCAGTTAAGTCACGAATTTTCCTAACGGCGTATGCTGCAGAGCTAAGCTTTTTTGACAATTTATCTATATGGGGGCCCCATTGAAGCTTGGCATCCAAAGTTATGCCTAAGAATACTGTGGTATTTTCGGGTTTTAACTCTTCACCCTTTATGAGAACACTAGTTTCTACTTGTCTAACATTTGGTATCGTAAACTTAATACATTTGGTTTTTTTTTCGTTAAGAAGTAAATTATTAACATTAAACCAGTTAACTACTTTTGCGAGGGCACTATTTATACTGTCAGTAACCTGCTGTTGACGTTTGAGTTTAAATAAAAGTGAAGTGTCATCTGCAAACAACACTATATCATGTTCATCCTTTATGAGGTAAGGCAAGTCATTGATATAAACAATAAATAAAAATGGTCCAAGTATTGAGCCCTGTGGGACCCCCATTCTTACTACAGATCCGGGTGACCTTTTCCCGTTAACATCAACTCTCTGAATCCTATCACTTAAGTAAGAAGTGAGAAGATCCAGAGAGGCGTTCCGGATTCCGTAGTGGTGAAGTTTCCTGATTAAGGTTTCATGAAGAACACAATCGAATGCCTTGGACAAATCACAAAAGATGCCCAAAGCATCGCATTTGTCCTCCCATGCATTATAAATATGTCCTAAAAGTTCAACTCCGGCATCGGTAGTTGAACGACCCCTTGTAAAACCGAACTGTTTATTATTCAGTAATTTATTGTTATTGAAAAATCTTTGCAATTGATTTAAAATAAGTTTTTCATAAATTTTACTAAAGGTGGGTAGTACGGAAATAGGTCTATAATTAGTAGGGTCTGATGTACTACCTGATTTAAACAACGATATTATTTTACTGTGTTTCATAAGATCAGGAAACTCACCACATTGAATACAATTATTAAATATAACAGCTAAAGTAGGTGCTACAATGTTTATAATTGTCTTAGCAACATCCACAGAATTACCCCATAGATCTGCAGTCTTTTTAACATTTAACATGTGAAAAGTTTTAATTATATCTGTACAAGTGACAAATTCGAAGTGAAATTCCGAATCACAAACTGGAACGTTTTCCTTAAGTAAAGACTCTGCAGCAGTGGGTGATGAGCTTAGAGATTTAGTGGTTGACACAGGAATCTCTGCAAAGAAATTTTCAAAGGCCGCGGCAACCTGGGAATCTGATCTAATTACATTGTCATCAATAGCAAGGCTGTAGTCACTACTTCGGTTGCATGACCTTCCTGTTTCGCTATTAATGACATTCCAAGTCATTTTAATAATGTTATTACTATTTTTAATTTTTGAACTCAAATAACGTGACTTGGCCATACTACAGACTGTTTTAAATATTTTAGAATAATTTTTAACATATAAATTAAATTCAGCAGTGTTTATACAAATTCGTTCATCATATAATTCATAAAGTCTTTTTCTACTTTTATGTATACCAATGGTGGCCCAGTCACTGAAGGAAGCGTTACTATTGACTGATAATGTCTTTGGAATGAATGTTTTATCAAATTGTGTGCAATACATATTAAAAAAATCATTATATTGTTTGTTAGGGTCATCATTAGTCAACAGAAGTGGTAATTTACTTAAGAGTTTAGTTTTAAATGTTTCTAAGCGTTTAGTTGTTTTTGGGTTAACAGTGATATCTTTTTTAATAACTTTTTTGTTTTGATTTGTAATAGTGATCAGCTGTCCGCAATGATCTGAGTCTATTAAATTAATCATTTCTTTGTGGTTTGGTATAATATCTGTATAAATGTTATCTAGGCATGTGGCACTAGTAGGAGTTATTCTAGAGGGCTCCAAAAATAGGTTAACAAGATTGTATGACTGAAACAAACTTATGATTTTAGTACTTAACCCAGAATTTTCTAACAAATTAACATTGAAATCACCGCAAGTGATGATGGACTTGTTTGTATTACAGATTTTGTGCAACACTTCATCCATAACCTTTTCAAAACAATCATACAATCCTGAAGGAGTTCTGTATACACTTAATATAATGAACTGCTCCAATTCTATACAGGCTATTTCAATTGTCCGCTCAACAGAGAGGCTCACAATGTCCTTTCGGTCCTTAAATTTAAGCTGGTTATGTACTAAAATTAATGAGCCACCATGTATAGCATTTACTCTGCTGAATGAACTACCAACCTGGTGATTACTAAAATTGAACATGAACTGGTGGCTTTTAAGCCAATGTTCTGTCATACAAAGAATATCTACATTATAACAATTCAGGAATAATTCTACTTCTAAGTCTTTGTTTAAAAAACCTTGAATGTTCTGATGCACCAGATTGATACTGTTTAATTTTTTTACACTTTCATTTGAGTTATTAATTGCCTTAGTTCCATTTTTGCTAGAGGTTGCCTCTATTGTCCTAATTTCTAAATTCTTTTGACAATTTATATAAGTAATTTGTAAAGCTAGTATTTTAGTTGTCAAACCATTACTATAATATTTCGTGGGGTTTTAAAATAAAATAGTCAAACAGAAACTGAGTCAGAATCTCAATGTAGTTTTTTTCTTTTTATTTTCTAGACTAGTCCTTATACAACGTGTAACGGAAAGGGGGTATCAACCCTGAAGGAGGTGAATGTGCTTATGAAACTCAACAACTTTCCCCAAAGAACATAGGTCGAAATATGAAAAAAAAATTTGGCCCTCCCTTACAAAACTGACTACCAGCTGATTGATTTACTATGGGAGGGCCAAATTTTTTTTTCATATTTCGACCTATGTTCTTTGGGGAAAGTTGTTGAGTTTCATGAGCACATTCACCTCCTTCAGGGTTGATACCCCCTTTCCGTTACACGTTGTATAGCCTGAGGTGCGAGCGCGTCACGCACGAACAATAATTAAAATAAAACATTCACTGCTACTAGACTGATGAAAATACGCATCGACATTGCTATTATTAATATCTCGATTATGATTGTAAATCTATGCTTGGTCAATCCCTAGTATCAGGTGGGATGACACTGACAGCTCACTCCACTCTCACTTCACCTAAGTTTTCACGGTGAGATGGAACGTTCATGACACCCGAATGGTTACCAAAGATGTCAATTTCGATGAATATTCACCGAAGATGTTCGGATGTTCGTTGTCGGGTATAAATTGGTATTTTGATTAGGTGAACAGAAATATGCTCTCTATCAACCTGTGAATTCACATGAAAATTTTTTTTACCGGAACCCAAACATGTTTCCCGTTCGATTTCAGTTTTCAATGAAGCCATGTGAGTTGTAAATTGAATGTCTAACAATAGATATCATAATAGAGATCTATACTCGTAGATACATAAACATCGTGAATTAGGTATCGAACGAGTAGTAGCAACAGCTTGTACCAACACTTAACCTCCTCAGTGTAGACTGTAGGTAACATACCGTACAAACGCTTCGAAATTTAAAATAATAGATTTCATAACGTAATCGCGCACTGTAACTCGTAGTCTACACTCCGAACTAATGAACTAGTACCAAAAAATACGACTAGACGGCGATTCTTGTTACAAATTAAGATTTGTGTTACGACAGTCGGTATTTAGGCACGAAACATGGCGGTTCACTGTGATTTAAAAAATATATAAAAAATTGTTCTGCTCGTGTCTTGTGTATTATATTGATAAATTGGAGAGGTGAGTGTTTGAACTTTATTTTGTAACGTTATTTTTCAACACTTTCATATTTTATTTTGTTTTTGTTGGTAAAAGTGATTGTTGCAATTTTTGTAATTTTCTTCCCAAATAATTAAAAATAATGAAAATCCAGAAACACGTGTATTTTATTTTTTTGTAATCTTCTCTAATCCAAAAAATCAAATAAATCCCAGCTTATGAGTCATAGAGGGTTAAATATTTACATGGAAATTGGTCGTAGAGTATTTTTTTATAAGAGAAAGAAAACAAACCGTCTTCCATCTGAGCTGCTAATCTACTTGGCCCACTTTGAAAATTCTTTTTGCGTGACTAATCTGGTGGGTATTTTGTTGCGCCGCTTCTTCGGTGAAGGGCGGCGTTTAGGGGGACTGCCTATGTAATTTCGACGATCAAACCGTGCCAATCCTTGAGTACCTTATTCCTATAAAGTAAATCTAATAAAGAAAATGCTACAAACAATCAGTTTACTGGTTTCTGAGTAGTTTTTGAATAGCGATACATCACACAGCAGGACAATCGCCTCAACCTTATACGAAGAAACGCTTACCTAGGTAGGTGCCTGTCTTGTCCACTGTGAGTTCCAGATTTCAGACTACTTAAGTTTAAGTTCAGGTTTTCTTTAGTTTGTTTTTTATTTCAGGTTTTCGATGTTTTATCCTCACCGTTAGTCAGTAAACAGGAAACGAATTCTCTGTCATCTTTCGTAGTAGATGCTGATTAGCATCCCATATTCAGTTATTTATTTATTTAAACTTTTCGCACACAAAAAGGTACAATGGCGGACTTTATGCCTTAGGCATTCTCTACCAGTCAACCAAGGGTGGTGAAGAGATTAGATAGCAGGTGCTTTGGTTGAGCCGAACAATGATAAAAAATAAAAATAAAAACTATTAAAATTGTTGGCTGCACGTTATGTTTAAAGGCTATAAACTTGAACGGCCACCAAGCTTACTTTATTTTCAAAGGTCTGTAGTACCATTTATCTTTTGGACGTCATGTCTGTTAAGATAGATACAATTCTTAACATTTTTGTAATGCATGTTGAGGAGCTTATTCACCACAACCATGTGGCAATTCCGCCCAAACTAGGTATTGTATTAAAGTAGGTACACAGAGCTCAAGAAGACCCCTGAGATCGCGGTCTGCTGTGAAAACTTTGATTTTTGGCGGAAACTTAAGGCATTACCTACCTGCAGTACCGAAGCTATTTGTCTACTGAAACATCTAACTAAATGGATCAGTCACCCAGTTTAACTAATTATGATTAGAAGGATAGCAGACAGTTCCATAAAAAATAT